>DWLS01001327.1:0-22400 GCA_018246255.1 Pachliopta kotzebuea | reverse complement strand
TTTCTTTACTTATATTCTTGTCCATTCTCATCTCTATATCTGTCCTATCCCTTGAATACTTTGGACAATCTATAAGACGGTGCATAATAAAAGTTAATAATTAACAACGTATAGGTAAAAGTTGTATACTACACAAAAAAAAATTAAAAATAACCTATGCATCATTTTCTTTTTACAGATCGGACTGAAGAAATCTAAGAATAAGGACAATGCTAAGAAAAACACAGATAATGAAATAACCTTTCGAAAGGGACTTTGTAGAAATGATGAAAGTACTAAAAAATTCTTGAAATTTGAAAACAAAAAAAGTGATTATTTTTGTTGTATATAATTTTCAAACGATATGGTTTTTACAGTCTGTAGTGTAGAGGTTTCTCTTATAAAATGGAAGTCTCTAATTCAATTCTGAGATTACGTGAAATTGGTTGACAGTATCGATATGGGAGTATTCTGGCTGGGGGACACTACCATCTATAGCCAGTCACTTAAAAAAAAAAGGTTCCCTATGTTTAAAAATGGATGCATCTTTATTTTCGACTTCGATGGCTATATATTTATTTGATTTCTACGTTTCCTCTTTGTTTTTATTGATGTATTACATTTCACGAAGAGATTGTGAATAATTTGAATTTCATAAAACTTAAGACATTTTATTGGTTAATTCTTAGGTTTAAGAAAACTAATTTTTTATATTTATGTCTTGGTGTCTTTAAGAGTTAAAATAAGTCATCACGGCTTTATTATTTCAACAGGGTTAAATCAGACAAATTTGTTGACTCATAAATGGTTTGATAATTATTACTCTTTGCTACCGAATACTTCCTCGCTATCGTTGAAAACTATTATGAAAGCTAATAAAACAGGTAAAGTATTATCGTTTATATTTAACCGGGATTAAAGTTTTCGATTTCAATCATCATCGTAATAATTTCAATCTATTAATGTTTACTCTTGAACGTAGGCCTCTCCGATAGATTTGCATACAGGCTGACTTTTTGATGTCCATGAGCGCAAAATTATTATATATAACTTTGAATAATCAAAACTTTACATTTTAGTACTAAATAATACTAAAAGAAAAAACACGGGTCTTTTTATTTTCGATAAAGACCATAATATGTAAGTTTGTAAAGTGTTCAAAAAGTCAGCCTGTATTTTTGGCACTGCTAGATATGTCGCTTCAAAACCTCTAGTGATGACGATTACTTAATTTTTATTAATTTTCGTTTCGTTAAAAACATAGTATTTTTTTATCCTAATTATGCCGTCTCTTTTTTTTTTTTTAGTTAATTCAGTTTCTGATTATGGAATGTCCCGAAGTTTACGCTACTACTGTTCCATAGGGAATACTGAATTCGATCAAATCGACTGTCCGTAAGTGAATTACTATGATTATTGCTTTTGTATTATAATAATATAATTACTCTCAAATTTTCTTTAATTTTTATCAGAGATGCTTTCAAAGCGAAAACTATTACTAAAGAAATATGCAAAAAGGAAGAAATTGTCCGTAGATCGGTAAGGTTTTATGAATTCAGTTGATGATAATCAAAATTATAAAGCAATACTGTATTAGTTGTATGAAATTAAATTAAAAAAGGCCGTTTAGTATAATTAATATATAACATTAAATATATATACAAGCGAATACATTAACTCATATTATATGTACATGTCTAAGTGGACGAGCGAAGAATATTGGTAACACTAAAGGAAATTTGTTGTTCTTTCCTAACGACTATTTGAATCTTAGTCGCCTTTTTCAATTGGACTATGGTAGATGGTAGAATGGGGTTGATATGTAACCCATTATACATATAATAATATTGTCATACTGAATTCTTAAAGAGCCGCATTATTAGTAAAAATTAACCGAGAGATGACTAATAAGTCATAGATTATAGTCACTTTAATTATATTAATATGTTAAGTATCAACAGAAAATTTATATATGTTAAATTTATATATTTATTTGTTTTTTTCAGTTAAAGACTGAAAGCGAATGTTCCCCATTCCATAGCTGCTGCTGCAGTATAGAAGGTAACTGAAAATTTCAACTTGACTAAAATCATTATTGAATTCGCTATATATGACATTTTCCCTTTTAGATCTATCAAATAATAAACAATTAAAAAATTTTAAACGGTTTCCGGATAGCCAACGAGGAAGTAAGTTTTTAATCTATAATTGTTATTTACATTTGTTTTTAATAAATGTCTGATACATTGAATAATAAACTGCAACGTTTGGAATAAAGTTGACAACCAATTAACATTTCAATATATTTTTAGCTTCATCTATAAATTTTAATTTCAAAACCGAATTTGAACTAATCTCGAAACCGGTTCGCACAATCAAAATAAAATCAATTAAACAGTAAGTATTATAACCAAATTTTAATACAAATGTTTGTTTGAGGTTTATATTTGGTATGATAATATTGGAAAACGGTTTGTAAAAAATTATATTCCTGTTTCATTTAACCGCAAGGTAATGAAACAGACAAAACGCTGGGTTTTACTGGTCTTAGTCTAATGCCGGAGATCTCCTAAGTAGGTATCACCTCGCTCCTATTGTAATCGGTAAACAGTGCTGTGCAAACATTACTGAAGAATGTTGTATGCTAGTGAAATTACTGGGGTAACGATATTTACTACCTCACGTCCCAAGACGACCATAGTAATGTGACTTACGCTTGGTGTTCGCGTTGCTTGTCTCTTCGCCTCGTCAAATTAAAAAAAAATTGATAACTGAAATGCCTTGTCCACAACTTCTTCCTATATAACTACTTGTGAATCATTACCATCAACATCGATTAAGAATTCATGGACGCCTACTACGATAATAGGAACAGTAAGGACTGTGCTGATGAAGAGCGATGCAGATATTCCTTTTCTAACCAGAAGAATGCAGTGTTTTCTCATTAGTATTTGGCTTTAGTAACATTTTTACTACAGACTACCTGTATAAATATTCCTTAAAAAGGAACGTCCAAACTATAGTGATTAAGACGAATCACATCTTATTAGAGTTTTAACTCTTTCTACGATGCTTTAATAATTTTTATAATATTTTTATCGTGTAATGCTATTGCGAATATCTCATCATTCCAGCGCCATGTCTGACCGTTTTCTTCATTTAAAGTGAGTACAAACTGTTTATCTTCTATAAAGTACGTTTCGTAACTTACAACAATACACTCAAGATGATTTTCTTGCTCATAATATTTAATATATACCTATATCATACATTTTATTTACAAATTTCTTTCTTTTCCAACAATTTTGTCTAAAGTTTATCTTGTGACAGCTACAAATATATATATTTTTGATCATTAATAAAAGGTTGACAATATCATGTATATATATACAAGTTTCTTTTGAAATCCAATTTCTATTGAATTTAATTATTTTTATTGGAGATAATAGGAATACAAATATGACCTAACTCATGCTCTCAGGGGGCGGACTAACACCTAGGCAAGTGCTTAGGGCACGCTTTAGCCTTCGTCCGCCACTGAAGGACCTTCATTTTTATTATTATTATTAATTATTAAAAAATGTCTAAGAATCGCGTAAGAATACAATCATTAAAACCCATTTACGAGATAGTGTTATGGTAACATTTGGTTTATACTATATTGTTGTCAGGCGTGTTCAGTGTTACTTTACTATTTCCAACTGTTTCAAAATATTTTAAAAATTTCTAGTCCATACCTATTATATTTATTAACACCCACGATTCAACCTGGATGCGAGTCAACCGTACAGTCAGATTTATTCGCGAAGTCGACGATGCATTGGGATCTTTATTTAAGGTATTATTCAATCAAATGATGATTACCAGACCCCTACGCACTATTAGAGTTTTGTATTAAAGTAAAAAATATGATTTCCATTATATTACTGTTTTCTTTTCTTTATACTACACTGTGGCAAAAGGTTTATTGTTTATTCCTTATGTAATATTGTGGGGAGGCAAGAAAATCTTTAGAAACATATCCTGCCTTCTGGAGAAATCAGGGCTATGTGGAGATTTTCATTTATTAAAATACACGACTTGGTCGTTTGGAGAGGTCACGGGATCTCTGATTAGGACTGGATAGAACAGTCTTCAGTGTCCTTGAATTTGTATCAGGCCATTTTTTTGTAATTGCAAGGATATTATACACATTATACACAATGTTTTAACTTTCTCGCCACAGATACGATGACCGCTTTCGCAAACAATTAAATAAGATATTACGGATCCTGAGATGTACGAAAGAATTTGTCATAAAAATGCTGTTAAAGAAACTAAATATCTCACTATAAGAAATGTTGAATTTGCTTATGTGTCTATAAGTATACAAATATTCAAAATCTTCTCAAACAATTAGTACTTTCTTTTTTAGATTACGTAATCCGTTCCCGTTAGTAAAAGATTTCTACTCGAGCATGCTTGATGCTAAATTGAAAAAAAACAATATCAAACCGAAAGGGATACAGGATGGTATTTATACTTGAATTTTTAATGGTTTATCTGAAATTATCAGTCACTTTTCCTAATAAGTTATTAAAATATTTATGACAGCCTCTGTGAAGCAAGTGCTAAGAGCTCGTTTGTAGGCCGGAGGTCTTTGATATAATTCTGGGGTCACATGTAAAGTTAAAGGTAGTAGACTTTTCGTCTACCTACTTGGCTAGCTACCACTCAAATTGTAAATCTGCCACAATAATAGCATCGACATGTTTCGTCTGCCAATGGCCTTATTTTCATTTAATATTATGAAATTGAAGTTAGAAGCCCATTGTAGATTAAAAATATGTAGTGATGATTTCGTAAAGTTCATATGGTATAAAAGTTATTACGCATGTATTCTTTCAGGAAAAACCAAAGCTGTTACTGTACAGCCTAAACGAAAATCTGCGTGAGTACCTATTTAAAAAAATGTTTAATAAAGAGTCTTAATTATCAGCTGATAAACTCCCACTGCTGGACATGGGCCTCCCTTCAAAAATCTTCGCTCCAACCCTGTGCCTTATGGAAAGCCTTCCAGCACTCCCGTTTACCGAAGAGCCTTAGTCAAAACTATAAGTACGACACGAATAGTATGAAATACCGCATTTGTTTTATATTAAAAATTTGTTATTTCTTTCGTACAGTACTTGCCAATTTGGAGGTAACTCGAGTCAGAAAAAAGAGAAAGAAGTAAATACTCAAAACACTGAGATTCCAAATGATGTACCTGGTAAGTACCATATCTGATTTTACTCTTTAATTTTTTTTTTATCTTTCATATAGTGAGAAAAAGAGTGACGGTGGAAACAGGCACTGTTGTGGCATCTACCCAGAAGGATACAAACTGTATATTCTTAATTTCAAAAAAATTATCTTTATGCCTAAGTTTACGCAAAAGTAACAACATACTTAAAACAGTTATAAAATGATCAGAAGAGAAATTAGCGATAAATCTGTATATACAAATATTGCACATACTCTAGAAGATTTAAGAAAGATTAATCGATCTTTCTTAGTATAGTATTCGAAATAATAATAAGATACAAATACCGATGACCGAACCGCTGAAAGACTTCTTCTGCTGACATGATATCTACGAGCAGACTTTACATCTATAGAAATCACACATCTATAGAATCCTGAATTGTTAAATCTGTAGGCTAGATATTTTAAGCTTAACTGTTATAATAAATCTTGGTTTCAGGTATTCAAAACACGGCGTAAGTTATTTCTGCTTTATGTTTCTTTAATATATTAAAGTTCTATATGGTATTTATATACATTGCGTATCAAAAAGCCATAGAATTTATATTTAATGTATACCAAAAGATATTTAAACAATTTTTTGATTTGTATTAAAGAGTCCAAACGATGATGACGATATTTCCATTTCTATATAAAAACCTTATGGGCTTTTTTTTACTCCCTAAAATAAATTGCACAACTCTTTTATTTTTTTTTTTAATGTTAGACACCATCTTACACAAGGAGATATTGAAAGCATTATCTACCATGCTAGCAAAGATCGAATTGGTGGACCTCGCATGTCCATGAATATTCATGGAACCTTTCGATTTTCCTACGATCATTTACTTCTATATTTATAATGATACCTTTTACATTATTTCTCATATAAGAGTTGTAATTCATTATTATTGTATAATGAATATTACATTTATGGTACAGGGACGCACCAATTCAAACTGACGGTAAAGAAACTCAGAAACCCGCCGAGTACACGATTACTTCTATAAGTAATCGGTCTGTGATTGAATCTTCACTGAACCCACGGCGAAGATACGGTAGTATAAATACTTTAAAATTCATAGCTTCATCCATTCTTTTATATGCAATAGACAAATAATACAAGATATATAGATAAATATGTTAATTTGTCCACGCAGTACAATAAAATTTATACAACTGAACATTAAGTTACAAAGTAAAAATATATTTTACAATATACATTTGCTGCTGCTGTGTACTGCAATGGTACAAAGTGGCCGTAGCTCAGTGTATATGTTGCCACGCATTGAACAACGCGCTGATTTCCAGCTACCACCTAGTTTGGGAACGATTTCATTATCAAGGTGTTTGTGCGCTATAAATTAATAGGTATATAATATGTGGAAAAAGAGGATAATTTTGAAGTTTATAGAGTTAGGTTTAACAACGAGGGCATGTTGAAACTTCACACTACACTACAACACTGTCATATTCGCTAAGAACACTGTAGGTTTCATATTATGATAGTATCGCGGCAGGAAACCATATGAAAGTATGTAGTTAGCCTACCACTAATTGAAGTTTATATTGAAACTGAACCAGAGGCACAGTCTGTGTTACATTAGCAGTTAGTCAATGCGCTAGAGAGCCAGTTAAACAGTCTAGACCAGTGTTTCCCAATGTAAGATCTAGGCCCTACAAGGCGGCAATTAAGTCATTAAAAAAGGCAATATGAAACTTATGTAAACCTAGCTAATATAATTAATTACATTTTTTTTTATGTTTTGGTGGATATTGATTTCAAATTTCAAAGTCCATGGGAGACAGAAAAATTTTTTACTCAAAAGTGGGATATGGGACTACGCAGGTTGGGAAACACTGATCTAGACCACATTAATACTAGTCACTGTCAAGTTATAAAACTAAGTAAATATATTTATTTAAAGAGCATTGTGAAATTGATATAAAGACTACGTAATATATTCGGTATGTATGTGTTTTGTATAATCGAGTGGTTGTGAAAACATCTTAAGCATCACTTTATTATCAATGTACCCTCTAGTGACTTTTTTTTCTTATTACAAGAATCCAAAATTGTGTTTTTGTAGAATTTGTTAAAGTAGCATTGATATCCAGCGTCCACTGTTAAGAAACTAATACTTTAAATTGTCCCTGTAATTAAATTTTGTAGACTTTTACATTTTATTAGCAATAATGTCAAGTATTTTTTTTTCAGCCATTAACACTCAGAGTACACTTATTAATAGAAGTATATCGATGTAAGTGTGAAATAGTTTAATATTTTAAAAGTGGTAATACACGTTAATGCCAAAGTTTTGTCATAATGACCAAGGTTGATTCTTTCCTACCATAAAGCACTAATTAGTATTTTATTAGCAAGAATATAAATAAAAAAAAACTTAAATTCCATTATGCTTTTGATACTTAAACCAAGCCTTATTTATTACTACAAATAATATATAGTTATCTTTATTCTTTTGGTAATGAAAAATATCCTTCATGGAAATCCCACGTATGTTCATTTTGATAAATTTTTGTCAAATCTGGCGTCGTGTTCCCAAAAGAAATGTATATGATATACAGTATAATTTATTTTTTTAATAGTTTTGATGAACATGATCCTTTAGAAGCAATATCTAAAACACCTTCAAATCGGGAATCGGCTAAGCTCATAGAAACTATTAATCGAGGGGTTGAAACTTCCGAAACGTTACTCCTGTGCGGAAATGAACAGCGTAAGTGATTTTTTTTATTTTACAAACTGACGACACATGCAAAATATTCACCTGATGGTAAGTTATACGCTTGTCCATAACAACGTGGCGTTATAAGATATTGTTACCTCAGTAATTTCACAAGCATACAACACCCTTTAAACCGGAACATAGTAATGATGACACACTGCCGTGTGGCGGCAGGAACAGGAAATATTTTATTATCTAAATGGATTACTCATTGAGATTTTGCTTATACTTTTACTAAAATTGTATTATTTATGTCAAATGTTATTAAACCCTTGTTAGGTGAGTAGCAATACCTGTTATCAGGTAATAATTATTATGATAATTACAATTATGATGATTGATCAAAAGATATTTATGATAATAATAATAAGGGAAGTGGTGAAAATAATGACAGAGGCGACGATGATGATTCTGACGCTTTAAAATTATCATGTAATACGCCACGAAATAACACAAATGAGAAATAGTGACAGAAAATTTACTTAAAATTAACATCTGTCTTTTACCTATAAAAAATAGAGACTTGAATATTTTAGATTTACATATTTATTTCTATAATTTTCAGCAACCGCAGCTACGTTACCATATACTAATACGTAAGTTTTTATTCTATATTAGATGTGTGGTTGTGATTACTTGTTCTTTTTACGACATTATTAATTTAATTATATTTTTATTACATTACCTGAGTTAATAATTTTTTTTTGACAAGTATTCACAAGTTGCTTAGGAAAAATTAAAATATTAATTTTATTTGTAAGACTTCTTAAATTATATCAACAAATTCATCACATTTTTGGAAAAAAATAATTAATATTTTAATCTTTATTTATAGCGTCGGCCCGAGCAATCTCTTCCAGACTGTGTTTAGACCCTCGGAACACGGAAGTTATGTAGAAGACTATCACGAGAGACATGCTAAAAAACCACACAAGCAACTAGAGCTCAGTAAGTAAATTTTGTTCTAAAATGTTACTGTACAAAAAAGAACCTATAACTTGTGTAAAGCTTAGCGGTAAATAGATTTTTTAACTTGAATCTAGGGGTCTAGTTTTGGTACAATATAAAGTAATACATTTAAATTTTTAATATTACGAGAGATGATAACACTAAGCATCTGTTAAATATAGTCAGAATCTACGAAAAGGTTGGACCAATTTTTATAGTGTTACCATTTTTGGTAAAATGGCAAAATATTTTGTGCCAACACTTAGATCTGTTCGGCTGTATAAAAGCTATCAGCTCTTTACTATTTATTTACTTTGGTTATTTTACCAGGTACACCTACACCGACGTATACACCAAGAAAAATGCAAGTGTAAGTAACAGATTGTTTACTATATTGATGGATTGTTGTTAATTTTTTTCATATATATTTATTTCTTTTAATTTGCAGTGTTAATAATTAATATCACCTTCATTATATTAATCCACTAATTAATACAGATCTGTGCTGGATCCTCTGAGCACGATTTTATCAATTACTACATAGATCGTCTTTTTTACATATATCAAAACAAATCAAAATTGGTTATTTACTAGAATATGGTTTATACAAATGGTGTTATAATAAATCATTAAACTAACTCACCTATTCTGCTACGTGTGTCGTACAAACGTTATAATGTATTTTAAATAACCTAAAAAACTTATTTCTTATAATGTTGTAATTCACCACAGACCTGTATCAGCTTTACATCATCTCTTTTAACATATATACCATATTTAATTTCACGATGACACGACAAAAATGATTTTCGGCGGTCGCAAAGTTATTTGATTATTTACCCTGTATGCGTTGAAACCAGTTCAAAGTACGAATTTGCTTTTATTATAAATGCACATAAAATTTATTTAGCAAAATATGTGATAATTAGCGGCTACTTCTTAAAATAATTGTGTTCTGTAATTTATGTATGTGTCCTTAACAGTAATTATTATTTTAATTAGAGGTTTTATTTTACATAGACGCGTTTCTTTAGCAGTGGTCTAAAACGAGATAGCCGTACGAAACCTTATATTTTTCGGCCGCCACATAACGAAGACAATTCTCCGGAAGACCCAACACTGCCATCCCATCCTCAATTAAGTCCACTGTCGCAATGCTCTCCGTTAAGACGTGAAAGAGGTCTTGTAACGGTTTTTTGTTTTACTTATTATTTCGATCATAATATTTTTAATATTAAATTGTAAGTGTTAACTTAAATAATTTAGAAACTGTACTTTTGTGAGAAAGCATTTTAAATTTTCACTACTGGATATATGCCCCTTTAGATGTAATTTACAATGAAATCATAAAATCAAAGGTGTTAAAAATCTCTCTGAAAATTAACAAATCTATTATAAGAAATGTTAACTTTGTATTAGTAGAAAGTTGTCAGAGGGAAGTATGCAAACCCTCTGATCAAGGAGAACCTGAACATCCTAATTGCGAGTCGACGACAAGAGAACAAAGTAACGTTGAATGTTCTACGGAGACTAATACAATACAGGACACCGAAGCGATAGCTAAAATGTTGGAAAATTTCGAAAAATCATCTGGAATGGATGATTTAAATCAAGAGGACTATAAAACCAATGTCATGTCTCCGTAAGTAAGAGGAATCCGGGAAAAAATTTTGAAGTCACTCAATCAAAAAAATATTTTAAATTACCATTAAGTCGTGATGAAAATTCTTATCTGTACGACCAATATTATTTTCTGTAACTATCTTCTTTTCTTAATGTTTGAGTCGGCACTTTCATTTATATTAAATAGAGTATATGTTTTTTAAAAACCTTTTGTTGATAAACACCTCTAAACATTTTCTGCTTAATCGCATCAAGAGATAGTTAAGGACCTTCGTTGAACATGATGGCTAATTGCCTGTCCTTGACTACGTTTTTGGGATATATCTATTCCTCAAAATGTTTTCTTTTACCCAAAGCTCAAACTTAATAGGAATCGGAATCTTGTCTTTCCGAAACGTATAATACGTTCGACCTTGCTTCTTAACCTAATCTATCACGGTTTTAAAACTTTCGTGTTATACAATACAAATTGTCTATGATTATGAAAATCGATAATCTGAAAACTATGGTCTTGTAACTTGAGTATAACAATTAAAAAATTAAATGTTTATTCAGGAACTGCGTGTTCAGGTTGCCTTTACTGAAGCCAGTCGAGCCTTGTCTCGTTCCGGAACTAGAATCATGCCCCAGCGTATCAAAACTTGACTGCGGTAACTTAATTTATTTGAAATAACATTTTTATTTAATTATAAGTAATTGTCACCTTAATTTATGATGATTTATTAGTGACAAGTAATCATAAAGGTAATTTATTAAAATTGGCATAACAATGCTCTTAACAAAATTTATTTGATGTTAATCTTTTGCAACCTTATTGAACAATATCAGCAATATTGAGTTTAATAATTGATGAAGTTCCAAATTTTGGATCAACTTAGGATATTAATCTGAAGGAAATTGAAAGATTTATACATGTTTCACACTGCATCGCATTGCACTCGTCTTTTTAAAATTTTCGGTACTTCAGGTGCTTTCACTTGAATAAAATTTGAAACTCAGTATTTTTATTCAAACCAGTGCTATATAAGTTTAGTAACAACCCTATTACTACTACACTAGTTTTAAGATTGTTTTTGAGTGCCGTCAAAGCAACCAAGATTTTTTTCTTTTATGCATATGTTATACAATGACATACTTTCATGTGCATAAAGCAGAAAAGGGAAGAAGATCAAAACACGACAAGCAGCAAGGAACTAGGGGTAGACGAGGAAACCAGAAATTGACAGGAAGATTAGAAAACCAAGAGAAAAGAATCCACGAGAGATGCCAGAGTCAGGATAGACAGGACTGTCGTGAGTTGTGTCCTGTTCGTGACCATGAGATAAGTCAAGAAAAACTAGAGTATATAGCAAGGCAGGAGAGAATGCAACGGCAAGAGGCACTAAAGCGCAGAGAAAATCAAAGAAGACGTGAACTCCGCGAGGAACAACTTAAAAAAGACAAGATGAAAGCTAAAATGGCGTAAGTGTTCTCTCTCCTTTTCACTCTAACGTTCTTTTTCCATTCATTTGATATTGTCAGTAGTGTTAATATTACAGGAGTTCAACTGTAATATTAACACTACTTACACCTTTAATTTTCAGCAAACGCGCCCTGGAGAGATGTGATTCTAATATCATCGGTTGTGAATGTGGTATGTTCTTACAAATAAATGTTTGAAATTTTTTTCTTACTACAGATTAATGAGATTCTTGATTATTTCGTTTTCATCAAGTTTGTTACACACCATGTTGAGTGTTAGGTTGTGAATAGTGGAGCGTCTTGCCAAATATACTAAGGCCTGTATATGTTGACAAGCGGAACAAAACAATGCTTTTATGAGAACAGGTTTGCAACAGGGGTGTAGGTAGGTAGCCAAACTAACTTAAAGAAACCGTGCCAGACACCAAAAAAGCAAGTCGAGAACTCCCTTTTACTTAGTCATTGCTCCACGGAGGCATTTCATTTGTTACTTAGTCACTAATTACAAAACTGTTTTTTAATTAAATTTAATTCTGTTACATATTTTTTTTTAAGTTTATACTTAATTTTTCATTATTTTATAGACGGCGGTAAGAGGCCATTATCTAAATCGACGTCTACGTAAGTTTCACATTCATCATCATTATTTTTGCCTTTTGTGGATGGAGAATATATGTTCAGCAAAGAACACAATCTGTTAAAGTAATTGCTATAATAAAAATTCATGAGATTCCTGGATAAGAAATATATTCTTTAGCAACCGATAACAATGAGAGAATTTTAAATGACGACGATTTTTTAATGTTTAGAGCGGTATAAGATTTAAAGTAAAAAATCCATCATAACTACCTTATAACGTGTTTAATTAAACTTCAGGGTTTTGTTTCAATACGACCAGGTTAATACCATAAATTTTATAACATTAAACTTTTACAAAATTTTCAATAATTTTTAATTTTATAAAAAAATAATTCCTTACTGTTTTATCACAAACAGCGATATTTATCTTCAGGAATCTATTTACGGATAGCGAATCGAAAGTCCAAAGCAAAAAAGGAAATTGTAAATCAAGAAACAAATCAAAGTCAGCGTAAGTCTTCTTTGTCTTTATAAGATAAACATTTCAATGTTATTTTCATACAAATTGTTTAGAGTTTATGTAGAATTGAATGAAGCATTGCTAGTCTGAAAGGACTCCTTCAATGTGGACCGTAGTTTGGTGAAGGTTGCAGAAAAACAATTATATCTGATAAAACAGTACTGATCAATGTGGAAATCTTTGGGGAGGTCTGTATCCAGCAGCAAGCGTTTCGCGATGATGAGACATAGTAGATATTGGTGTTAATTTTGATATAACTTTATTGATTTTTTTAAAAGAGCAGTAGCTTTCTCTTTCCCTAATGATTAGTTTTAAATTTGTCTAACAGCATTTGTCAGTGTCCGCCCTTAACAAATGTCAAATTACCAAGAATGAAACACATACCACCGTGCCCCAGTATGAGATCTGATACACAACTTCGTTCAGATGAAGATAGCGGTAAGTCGTAATGAGTGCTTTGATGTATGTAGATAATAGTAAGCACTAAAGAAAGAAAAATTAACATTTGCTTACTACTCTTTGTAGGCAGAAATAGTCTGTCATTAACATAGTACGTGATAAACAAACAATGTATGATTTTGTGAGGAATTATATTTTCGAATTTTGTTTATTTGATATGGTGAGATGTTTTTTTTTTAATTTTCAGTCGAAACGATACCTTCCTGTCAAAAGGTAAAAGGAAGGAGGATGACTAAAATGGTACCCAAACCTATTCCAACCCCATTTCCAAGAACTACTTGTAGAAGCTTTCCTGTTTCTAGATCAGAGTGAGTAGTCACAAAAACACACACCTTCGTATTGTGTCTTACTGTTTATCTGAGCTAAAGATATGTATGTACCTGTGGGTTATTATTTATTAGTATTACTATATGATTGACATGAATTTTTCAAGGACTACTCTGGTGAAAGTTTCAATGGAGATATTTTAAAAAAAGAGGTCTATATCCAGTAGGTGTACAACGGTGCCGGCTGATGGTAATGAAGATTAAAGGACTGATTGCCTCGCAGTATTTCTTAAACAATACTATAGCGGTATCAAATGATGATAAAAGATATAATTTCTACAATATCATGAGACTAGGTCGAGAATAAACGAAAAAATCACATCAATTTATATTTTATTAACTGTCTGTTATGTGTTTGACAGGACATGGACTGTTCACAGCGACAGCGACGTAGGCGATGCACTTTATCATGAATCACCACAAAGAGAACAGTCCACAAATACAGTGTAAATACATTCGTTAATCAAAATATTATTATTTTTTATGTTTTTAGCTTGTACTTGATAATACCGAAATAATGCAACATCTGTATTCTAGTTTGAACGGCGTTGTAGCTAGTGTTATTAATTATTCTAATTAGCTCCGTACTGTTATGGTTGTATTACGTAATATCAGAGGAATATTTAGCTCCGTTCTTTAACAAAAAAATATTCTATCACATGATTATATTTTCTATGTAATTAGAAGAATTAATGTATTATCCAATACCAATTTTTTTTAATTGGCCAGGACCTCGGAGCGTAATATGAAATCTAAACACTGTGTACCAGCTACGAAAGATTGCTGTGGATGCTGTAAGTATAAGTTGTATTATACTATATATAAATTAAGTCTATTAATAGTAGATAGATTTAGTTAGAATGATAAACACTGAACCACATTGCTCTCGTCACCAAGTAAAGTCAGGGTTATGCGGAAATTTCTACTAATTAAACCCCCTCGGGAAGTCCGTAGTGCTTGGGAGGTTTAGAGATTTCTAACACTTGTGGTAACGTTCGTCCCGGTCTCAATTTTATCAGTTTCCAGAACTCTGCCCAACACTCTCACGGGTACTTCAACAATTGCTGAAAAACAATCATCTTCGACCCTTCTTTAACTTTTCTCTATAGCTTTGAAATATAATAGTTTGAATCCAAAAATAAGCCTTCTAAATTATTCTTTGTTTAAATTCGTAGACGGAAACCTTTTTTACATTCTTTAGCGAGTAGAAATCTTAACATTGTTTTCCTTTTTGAAAACAGGTTGCCTTTGAAATATAAAGAGTTTATCTCCAATTACTTTTACAGCGGACAAACCGACACCATCATCTCAGTCTTCACCAATCACTTGCAGTAA
This sequence comes from Pachliopta kotzebuea, assembly GCA_018246255.1. Taxonomy (NCBI): domain Eukaryota; kingdom Metazoa; phylum Arthropoda; class Insecta; order Lepidoptera; family Papilionidae; genus Pachliopta; species Pachliopta kotzebuea. The sequence continues at coordinate 7,158 of DWLS01001327.1, read as the reverse complement.
ATCCTCGTAAGTAAACAAATGTATTTATTTAAAAGCTTTTGTCATCATCGAACGCTAAACGTTCACTGCTGGACATAAGCCTGACGCACTCTTTAATTAAAAGTATTTCCTGTTACTGGATACTAAAGTTATAAGAAATGTACTAGAGACGAATATGAATGAGAATGTGAAAAATTAAGAAAAATATTTTATAGTATACCAGTTATAATAACTAACATGTTGTATATAAATACTAGTTATCGTGTTGGTTATCGGCAAATAGTTCATCCACCCTAATACTGCAGTGGTCGCGTGTTATTTGTATATTAATATTACTGGCCAACGATTCTTTGACTGTGGAATGTTTACTAGTGACCGTAATCGCTTATGATATAAAACGAAACTTTTAATCTAAGTAAATTGTTGAGTATAACGAGTTATTTCAGTTGTTGCACGTGTCCGTCTGAAAGAAAGCAGGGAAGAAAACACAAAGGTAACCAGAACTTTTATATATCAAAAAAATATCTTTATCACGTTTCTTTTTCCTGATGGTAAGGCTTCCTACCAACTAGCACCGGGCCAGTGTGGTGCGAGACAGCCCAAATCCTCCCATTATTGGACCTTTATCAAGCAGCAATTGTCCATCGGCTGATGATGATGGAGGCTCGGTAGGTACAACCGAGGATCCTGTTTCTGCCGTTTATTACCGCATACTGGTTTGAAGGGCATTGTTGTTAGTAAAATTTCTAGAGTATATATAGACTAAGAGACATTACCTTATTCATAGTTTTAAACCGATAAAAACAATGGTGATATGTATATGACTGGCGACCCATTATTATCACTTGCATTCAGGTGAACACTTGTCGCTACGACGAATAAAAAACAATAAATGTGCCTATTATTTAACGAAAATCTTTTTGCAGCAAAAACTCGGGACAGGACTCCCCAGAGGTAAGTTTCATAAAGTTGTAGTAATATATTATGTCATAAAAGTTTTTAACTATAAAAAAAAGTACCAAGTGGTACCCGCAGGACCAATTTCACTTTTACAAATTACACTTATTTCATTTTATTACTCGTTAGTCATACAAATTACATGTATTTTAAATTTTCAAATAGTATATTTAAAAAAAAAAGAATTTCAAGCCTTTTTCTTCTAGCGTTTTAGTTTTTAGTTTATTTCAATGCTTTTTAATAACATTCATATTTGTTATAAATTTATATTTATTAATAAATTCAATTATTCATCTCCAGTAATTGTAAATACGTTGTTCTTATCAGGGGCATGCAAGATTCAGACGTATCACAAACGTCTGTTTATCGATCATCGCAACAAAACCTAGTTAAGTTTTGGTAAGGTTAACATAAAAATTTCCATATTTGGTTTAGCTTACTATTTTATCAACGCAATCAGTAACATCTAGTAAAGGAATTTCATAAGAGAATTTATATCACGCAGACAGGTTTAAAAAACATCCACATTATTTATAACAGTATCAGGCGACAAACGTCCACTATTGGACAAAACAAATGTCAAATGTAAATGTGTCTGCGAAAGTTAGGGCGTATATCTGAAACAATACGGACTCGTTGGCTGGTGGAAAAGTGTTAAAAGATGTCCCTTCTTGTTTGAGTACAAAGAAGAATAGAAAAAGAAATAAATCGAACTCATAGGAAATGTAGCTAAAAACGAATATCCTATTGACTAACATTACATAATGGTTAATTATCTTTTAGCTCCCGAGCCACAGACATGTCAAAACCCGTAATTACGGATTCAGGACGGAACTTAGATGAGTAAGTAGTTTATTGATGATTTTAATATTATATTAAAGCGGTGATGATTAAGTTATTTAAAATTTATATATGTTCTTCATTAGTATTGGACATTGGCTCTTGTAAAATCAGTTTGGGCATAGAAGCAGGCGTATTTCTTCAAATTTAAATCAAATTTTGAATAGATTCATTAGTACTTTATTTTTAGCAAAAATCTGTCTTTCGCTAGTTATATATATTGTTTCTTCATCAATTCTTTGTACAAATTGTTAGCGCCGTGTTGAAATATTTTTTATCAGCAAAACTGTAAGATTTATAGTTACTTAACATTTACATTAATTTTGAAATTGTTTTCTAGGTATACTGAATGTCCACCTAAACCAGTAAATAAATGTGTGAATAAAGCAAAACAAATTCAGTGCCGTACGTAAGTAGCAGTTATATTATATTTTTTTGTGATTATTTTATTTCTATATACATATACAATAACATAAAATTAACAGGTCCAAGCGCAGGACCATATATCGACCCTCCCAAGTGCCGACCCTACCTTCTGCGTACGTCTCTTCGCTTTTCTACTTACAAACTTCTTTGTAAGAATTATTTAATCTCACTAGAAATTAGATACTCATCAATGATTTTTTGATCATTTTAATATATTTAAATCACATCCTTTTGGAAAAATCTAATGGAATACGATGAATTGAAATTTGTATCAAGTATATTGTAGAAATGTAGAATGAATCAATTTGTCCATACAAAGGAATGGTTTTAATTATAAACAGTCTTTTCAATCTTTCAACTCCTGGGATACACGAGGCCTTCTGTCTCAAGAAGAATAACAGTTGTTTATTCATTACACTGGCGCGTTGGTTGTTGTAAATTAAACCCGCGCATCTCAAACGACTTCCTTACAAACTAAACTAATAGCTTGGATAATAGTTATTTATGACCCTTTGTATCTGCAAATCATAGGCATTATTAAATTGTCTGATTATTCCTGTTTCTTTCTTTTCTTGGTGACATCATCGCTTAAGCCTAAATTATGATATCATCAAATTTAACTTCTATTTGACCATAATTGAAAAAGTATATTTTGTTTGCCTAAAATCCAGGTTTGTTTTTACTCATTGGTCAGTCATTGCTGAAAGTAGGATTATTGGAAGTAGTTAAATACAATTTGAAACGGTAATTTCAGACAGCGGCCCAGCTCTGTAGCTAGACGCTCGGATAGAAGCTTATGTCCCTCATATCCGTAAGTATCAAATATCTGTAGATATAACAAATTCTTCTTGATCAACTTTTAGAATTTCGCACTAGTTATGTAACGTAACAGCTCACGCTGCTGCTCATGCATTAGCTCATATTCTACACATCATATGTTGTTAAACACATCATAATTGCTACATTTTTTCTAGTGATACAATTGGTGTACGAGGATCTGCACTATCCCGTCTGACTGAATATCCATCTTCAGGGGACATATCCGGAGAGCCAGTGTAAGCTTACTTTATTATGGCCTATTTTTAAATAACCTCTTTCATATATTATTACACAGATTATTATAAAATAAAAATTTATAGACTGGTTGGGAAAATTTAATTGTATAGGGTGTTAGAGAGCAGCAGACCAAATAATAACTAACTTTCTATTTAGTGACACTCTTCATATTATAGTGTAGCAGATCGTGGATGTGCGAGACGATTTCGGAAATTCAAAGCTCAAGAAACGTGCTCACCAGTAGAGTAAGTAATGTGACTTTCCTAATCATCAGCCGAGAGACGTACTTAGTCGTACGCTTCTTCTAAAGATCTCCAAACCGATCGGTAGTCTAATAGTAATTATATGGTTAATAGTTGGCGTATTAACATACCCTATAAATTTGTTGCATTGCGTAATAAATAAAAAGTGACGAAACGCTCATGGTACGTGGCAGCTATTCCACATTGCACTTGCACACAAAACTACAAAATCTCTCAGAAAACTAAGAAAAGGACCTAGCATTTGATCGAATCAGGAATATGTAGACTCTTAGAAGAACAAAGGTTGCTGAAATAGCCTATTAGATTAGAAAGTTGATATTATAATGAGTTCAATCATAAGTTTTAAAATTATTCTTTTTTATAGTAAAACAATATATACATTAACGTATCTATACGTTTTAGCCATTGTGCTGCTATCAAGAAGAACTTTTACATAACACCAGAATGTAACGAGGACAATGACTGCAACATGTGCATGCAGAACGCATCCCAAGGTACACGCGAAACGGGCTCTGGTGAAACCGTAGGTTGCAATGATGATGAGGAATCGTGCGGCGAAGCTGATCCAGAGAATAAAGCGCCATGCGAGGTTATTAAATCAGTGCCAAAGTTGTGCTCATCTAAGACATCTGTAAAGGGCAAAGCTACATGCAGTAACTGTCAATGCCGTAAGTTAAATTTTAATTGTTCATTCGTAATACTTTTAAAATTATACTAGATAGTATTTGGCAAGTATGTATCAGCCACACTAACGTTATATAGATAATTTTCTGTTTATTTTACAGATAAAAGAAAGAAATGCTTTGAAGTATGGTGAGCAACATTATTGAAAATTTGAAACATTAGAATTTTACTTTATCGCTGTTTTCCTATAGCGAATAATGCTCCTAGTATTTGTAATTAAGTGTCGCCTAAAATGTTTTTATTATTACACTGAGTGCCCAATTTCCTTAATCTTCGTTGAACATCTGAAAAGGCCTTTACCAATGCGTCGCATTTAATTTTGTTCTGTCAGCAGAAGCTTGATTTGTTGAAAGTATTTTTTTCTTGTGAAAGCGACGAGGTCAGTAGGTAGAAGTAGTTTACTTGGATAGTGAAGGGTACGACCCTCCGTAACTTTGAACACTAGACTGCGCTCGCCGCCTTGAGTCACAAGTGATGTATGGAACAGAGATGTTTGCACAGAATTGCCTGGCGAAAGAGCGAAGCTTTTTCCAGGTAGTAGTTCTGCCGGGCTTTAGTAACAAATTGATCACTAATAAAGTTTGCTAAAATTAATTAAGTTTTTCCATCACCAGTCAAATTCCCACGCAAGCCTTGCAGCATTGGTCCACACAAATTGAAACTGAAGAAATCAAGGGTTACTTGAGATCACTGTGTCGAAATTGTCAGTGTGGTACGTAATAAAAACACTATTTATATTAAAATACATCTAGATCACTTTAAGCCGTTAATAAATTGTCATAGTGTGAAATATCCTTAACAGAATTGTCTGTCTCACTATTTTGTTATCTCTATGCTATGAATTGGGACTTCGTCATATCCCTCGTTTTATGATTTGACACCGACTCTCTTATTAATCTAATAAATAATAATATTAAAATCATATTTGCTTAGCACAAATGAAATTTCTTTTTGTGTGGTTTGATATTAATATACCCTTTTCTGTTTCAGACAAAGAAACTCAGTAAGTATTGTTGTATCTATATTGCTATGTTATATATACCTCGTAGTCTTTGGATAATTGGCTAGTCAATAAGTCCTCGCAATGTTTAAATATGTAATAAGTAGATTTGACGACTAGAAACTCCCGATGCAGGTCTTCCATTTCTTGAGACAGTCAAAGTAGGTATCCAGGTAATATTAGTTTCTGTCTACAAATAAATTCAAACATTACTATGTTCCGTTTCTAATGGTAATATTTTTTATATATCAAGGCCTTAATATTTTATATATCAAGGCGTTATTATCTAGCATCACATTATTATGATCAGGTCATGTACCCTCTGCCACTATTCTGGAGCGTCTTTTACAAATTGGAAGTTGTGGGTAAAATGTACAATTTGTACGAAACAGTAATTCAAGTAATTTAAAAAAATGTCAAAAAAAATATTAAACTGATTAAAAAAAGGAAAATTGTTTGTACGAATAATGTAATGTTTAATGTTTAAAGTAACGAGATTCCGTAGTTGGTTAAAAGCAAAAATTAAAAGATGTCATGATTCCACATAGTTAAACTAAGTCTTAATTCTAATATTTTATTCCTTGTATACTTATTATTATGTATATTTACACGGAATTAGTAAATCGCAACTGCAAACCGACAACTGTGTACCCAAAAACGACATCAGCGCGTTGAGGGGCTACTTGCAGACAACATGGCGGAACTGCCATTGCAGTAAGTAACAAAAACATAGTAAAAATATTATTTAAAAAAAAACAGCATATTATTGTCACCTCGAGTCTCAAGGCGACGAGCAAATGTGGTGCTATGTATACCGTCTTAACCAGTGCCACGTTGTTATGGACAAGCGTATCACTTATCTGGTATTGACTATCAGGTGGAAGTCTTGCTGTGAAAAAGGTTTGATTGCGTCTGTGAGGGACCTAGTGCCATTCCAAAGATTTCCATAGGTTGCAGAATTTGGATGGCGCTAGATTTTTGACCCAACTTGCCTACTAGCTACTATCATATGGAAGTAAAATATACTTGTTTTGTGGTAAGACCAATTTTGTTCTTTTTCAGGCAAGGTTAAAACCAGTGAAGAAACGAGGTAATTGGTATATAATATAATAAGATGAGAAAAAGTACATACAGTAACATGAGGCTAAGATTATTAATATTAGACTTATATTATTAATCCATGTTTTTTCAAAAGAATATATCTATTAAAGGTTTTTTCTACTGCATAACAACAACGACAACGCTTCATTATGTAATGTTTAGTTATCGTACGATTTTAAAAAAATAGTATAAATAGCATAATTTCGTACGTATTTCTCAGTATTTAAATAGTATTATTATTTTGCCTTTTTTAATTCTATATTTTTTCTTCTTTTACTTTTATGTAGGAAAATTTTAATAATCTTTTGTAGATTACTACTTCTATATGTTGGAAATTATGTATTGGCCATAGGTCTTTTAAAAATAAGTACAGTTTTCTCATAATTCTTCCTTCTGGTTTTGTTGCTTAAACTTTTAAGAAGTTCTTATCTTTATGGTTTTTAGTACAACAAACAACTGCGCTCCGGGACTACAAGGACAACCTGGGCAGTTAATTCAATCTCAATCAACCACAGTCGGGTCGGTGGATATTAAAACCAGCTTGCTGTCCGTTTGCAAGAATTGCCAATGCAGTATGTACTGTACAATATATCATATACAATCATTAAAATTCGAACTAGCAGAGACAAGCAGAGACACGCGAAGACACCCAGAGACACGCCCAGACACACGCACACACAAGCACAGACACACAGAGACACGCGCAGACACGCACAGATACGCACATACACGCGCATACACACGCACAGACACGCAGAGATACACAGAGACACACACAGAGACACGCACACACAAGCACAGACACACAGAGACACGCGCAGACATGCACAGACACACGCAGAGACACGACAC
>DWLS01001326.1:0-22417 GCA_018246255.1 Pachliopta kotzebuea | reverse complement strand
CAATTTTCGACTCAATTCCCGAATCTGCGGTACCCAAGATAAATTACGGTCTATCAGCACACCCAGATTTTTTACAGTGTCGCTGTTATAATTCTCTATATCTTCTAATTATAGATTTCTATTTGTGAATTTATTCTAGTTTTACAGTGTTTGTATTCTTTCTTAAGTTTGTGTGTATTTTTAATTTCCTTTACTTTACGTTTTATTTTTATTTGTTGCATATTTCATAAACTTTCCACAGAACCTCAACAACCCACGACGACTATGGTCATCGCTCATCAGAGAAGCGATACTACCAGATCTAATCCTTTCTCTCAGCTATAATTTTTGTCTGAATGTTTGTTTCCCAATCATCCCACTTTTTGATTTTGTTAAAAAAAAACAGTTCATTAGCAAGAAATGTTAAGAGTAGTATTTTAAAGGAAGCAAATATTTCATATTACTGTTTACGCACTCGTAAATTGTAATTAAATGTAATTGCACTCTGGACTCGGTGACTGAAGGATATAAATAGAAATGAGAGAAAAGCTGCGCCGGCGCAGACCGGCAGATACCTGCGCTACTTTCTACCTCTCTGTATTTGTATCGGAGGTTGTAAAGAAGGTTGCTACTCACATGTCTACCTTCAGCGGCCTCTCTACGGAGAGCAGCTCCATGTCCTGGCACTGGGACACGCGGCACTTGCAGTTGGCGCTCTCCATCTCCATGCTCCACTCCGCTGCAGTAAACAATAACTTGTATATAACAACAACAAATAGACACACATATATATACCTATATGTATATACAATGTTTTTATTACAAAGTAATATACATAGCAGATTAAGTAGCGGCCGCGTACCGTAAACGAGTGCTGTAAGGTCATAAGATGGACCAACTATCTGGTGAAGGTCGCGGGAAACCGCTGGATAAAAACAACGCAAATTGGGTGGAAATTTATGGGGAGACCTAAGTCCAGCTGTGGGCGTTTATCAGCTGATTATGACACATCGCAGTGGGTTCAAATCAGTTCCTATTCCCCGCTTCCCCCACTACTCTGGCTGACATTTCATCGCATCCTGTTCACCTATACCGTAAAATATCCTTAATAGTATACTTTGTAGTATTCTCAGTTGTTTTTATGTACGATATTTTTATGTGAATGCACTGTAAAAATGCAATTATCTGTGACCATAACAAGCTGCGGACCTTTAAGTTATCGGAGCGGGACAAAAACAAAATGATACGACGTCTTGCGCATGCGCAGACTGCGCGCGGCCGGTTCCTGCGGTGACAATATACTTAAATTATAGGTTTTTTTATATATAAAATACCCATATTTGATTTGGGTAAGGGTCTATTATTTAATAAAGAAAGAAAGAAAATCATTTATTCGGCATGCAACATATTAACATACACACATTAAAATAAACAAATCCACCGAAATGACGCCCAACTCAGCCTCATTCTGTAGAAAAAATCTACAGCGCTGATTTTCAGCTGGTGCCAGTTACAAAAAATACATACAAACACACATATATATTTAGGGAGCAATAACATTTTTTATTAACCTATCAACCAACTTAAAATCGCGCAAAAACATTTCCATTTTATTCGTATTTTTCCTTTTCTCTTTCTATCCCCAAACTTTTCTCTTCACTCATTCTACATTTTTGTATCTTCCGTTCTCTAGCTACGTATCTCTTCTCTTCTTCATCGCACCTAATACCAAACTGGCCGTATCTTTACTTTATATCTATTACATTTTCTTTCTCTTTTCTACGTCATTTCTTATTAAATTTTTTATACAATTTATTCTACATTTATTATCTTTTCTTAATTTATATGTTCAGTACCAGCTGCATCAAACTTAATTAAGTATATCAATAAATATCAAAACAATGGAATTTTTTTTATTATGAATGATCCGGTCAAACTTTTATATGTCAGCGCACATACACATAGCTTTATAAAACGGCTTGAATTTGATTAATTTTAATACGTGAAGTATGAGGCCATTCCCGGAAGACTTCTATTAGCACTCATAACCGTGCTTAAATTCAGTGCATACGAGAACTAAAAAATCTCCTAAAAAACATATTTTTTAAAGATTGCGTAACTCGTTTAACAAAGTAGGATATGACCATGAAATTTCGGTAAAAATATAGACTATCTGTAACACAGACGTAAAGAAAGTTCAGCCCCAGCAGCACAGAGGGAAAGAACATGATTTATGAGCTGCACTGGCTGAAAGTCTCGTAAGAGTTCCATGATATCTCCTAACGCATTGAACTTGTTAAGCACTATTATATTACTCCAAAAACACTATAAAAGTTAATGATTCCCTACTAATAACTTATTATGTAACATGTCTAACTACAAAGTAAGCTTATATATGACAATCAAGTTTATAATACAGAAAGCTAAAGATATTATTGTTCTTCTTTAAGTGTTTTTATTAAAGAATAATTTGTTTATACTTTCTTATCATCATCATAATCATTAGTTGATAGACGTCTACTGCTGGACATAGGTATACCCAAATGGAGCGATTTGAGCTGTCCCACCACGCTGGCCTAATGTGGGTTGATGGGGACCCAAAGATTCGTTTATGAATTAGCCGACTGCACCACGAGCAAGGGACTTGAGCTCCGTGAGGTTTTTTGTGGGACCTCTTAAACCCCTTTCAACTTTCTTATGATGAATGGGTACACAACGAGGATGATATAAATGTCTGCGGGCAAAAACTACCCTCAGAGTATCCTATGGCAATATTCTAGATTAGGCCTTCGCTACTGATCTTGTCAAAGTATAGGCATTCAATATCGGTCAGTTAAAGTAAAGGAGACAGTGAGAAGGTAGCTCGCGAGTTATGGTGACGGTTACTAGAACTAACCAGGAGCCGTATGTGGATTTTGAATAGTGATAAGATTTCCATAGAACCTGTGCAGGACGGAACAAAAGACAGGTCTACGAAAATGCGTCAAACCCCCACTAGTTCTAACACCCACGCCGACGGGTCGGCGGGAATAAAAGACGAGTGAAATCGGGGTGTGAGTTGGGTTGGTAGTGAGTGTGGTTAGTTCGTGGTAACAGTTTGTGACAAGAGTTGGAGGGAAGAATTTGTGGGAATCCAGTGGGAAGAACTATAAGAAGAAATTCGCGACAGAACGACTTCCTTTTTTGTTGTGATTTTCATTACAATAAAATATTGTTTCTAGGCATTTTTCCTTCGCAATCCCAGCATCCCTCACAGAACCATATATTTACTATAAACCACCCCCTCCCAACCCTCTTTTATAAATCATCCATAATAACAGTATTTGGTTATACGTAGTGTTAACATGCGAGCCGCAATATTCACAGCAAACACGCTTCACCGTTTTTCTTTTCTGTTATAATCTAATTCACAATTCAGTCTTAGTTCGCGATGTGTTATTTAATATATAATCATATGTATTAACCGCGTGTTTATAAAACTTGCCCACGCTTGACAAAACACTACAGTGACGCAAACGCGGCGGGACTCTTATCGCTAGTTTCAGACCTTTGGCCTTAAGATGAAAGCTTCTGTAGAGGTCGGCTCGGGCAGAGGGACAGGCCGGCTCTGTGGGAACCCGATTCGACCTGACGTTGCTCATCGGTCAACGGCGGGCTGTCTACGTCCGACCAAATCAACTACCACCGAACGCTGTGAATTAAGGAAAAGCAACCATAAGAAATAGATGTAAAAGATAAAGCAGACTAGAAATTACTGCGGTTGTTTTCCGAACTGAGATCTCGTGACCCCTCCAAATGTTGAGGACGACCACCTTTGGGTTTTTAGTGAGTAAAAATCTCCATATAACCTTCACTTCCCCCTCAAAGCAAGGTATCTTTTCGAAGACTTTCCCCTCGAAAAAAAAGAGACTAGAAATTAAGAATAGTGTAAAACAGTAATACTTATCGAAGAGATTTAATTTTTTGTTTAAAAGGTGAAGTGAAAAAGGACAAAAAAGTAAAAAGAAGTAAAATAATGGAAGCAAATCCCTGTCCCGCTTTGCGAAGGAACGATAAAAAAAGGTGAGTAAACGTGATTCAATCGAAAACTTATTTTCGGTATTCCTAACTTTTTTGTTTTTAGTCGAGTAAATTTGACGTAAAATAACTAAAGTTATTTTAAATTTAAGTCCTCACTTATTATAGTACGACGTGGTCAACCCGTGAATATAGCACAGGCGTTGGGAATATTACCGGTAGAACCGGACAGGGGAGGGGAGAAGAAGGGGAGGGGAGCTGGTCCCAGGTCAGAATGCACGTTACTTAGAAGAAGTTTTGATATCAACGCCGAGGGGAGACGAGGCGAGCTTATTGGATAATACAGGATGGAGGGTCGTTGACATGAATTATAACAAATGAAGAATTAGTATCAGTACACTACATGAAATAATTCTATAAAGTAAAGAAAAGGCTTGATAAAGAAACTTTAAAGGGGATGCGCTCGATCATTTTTTTATACGCAAACTCTTAACGTTTGATCTGAACTTTACGATGAGAACTCGTCCAGAATATACGAGCACTCATATGTAGGCAGCTAGCTAAACGAATTTAGATTTAAACTCTTAATTTCCTTCATCCTCACACCCAGAGACAAAAAGAGTATGACTTTTATCGTTAAAAAGACTTTAAACATTTATATACTTAAATACATACATACATACTCAAGTATATTGATTATAAGTTTTCCAAGGATCCAAGAAAATCCTCACTCAAAACATAACGTCTGCGAACAATACCTTCAGTATTTTTACTTTAAGCTATTTATCTATCGGTGAATAAATAAATAATAAAGAAATTTATGTATCAGTACTATTTTAATACAAATTACTAATAACATACGTTATCGCATTCATTTATATGTATAATAAGTGAAAGTAAGTTTCGTCAGCGGGTAACCCCTTGCAATTGCAATATAGATGTACCTTGTTCTATACCCGGGTAAGAAAAGGTTTTATTACTTTGTATAGTTTAGAATAATTCGTTAAGGAATTACATAAATAAAACGTATCGTTGTGATATGCTGTATCAGTTTTATTATATCACACAGCAAAGGCTTTCATTATAAATTGTTATACTTAACCTCACGATAATGACTAAATATCAACACGCTTAAGTTGTTTACTTTAAGTGATATTACAATAACATTCGCAGCGCGAACTGTTCGTTGATCCCGATAATGTTAAAAGTTCTCGCTGTCAGTTGAACCCGGTGCCAACGGTAACTTTAACTGACAAGTTTTACTATTTTCACTTAATCTGCTAACATTCCGATGTGTACAGTTTACAGTATATAACATAGTATAAACAGCTAACCTAATTTCTTGCTAGAATGCTATTTATTTACTTTATCTCCTGTCTTATTGGGTTGCCTGAAAGAGGTTGTATACGAATGATAAGACCAGTTTAGTTAATATACTGAACCATAATTTGAGCAGTAAAGTGTTTGTCTATCTATCTATTCGATCTATTAACATCCAACAGTGATCGTATATAAATTTTTCCGCTGGTGAACTTTCATTTTATAACTAACAATCAGAGTCGTCATTGAAGTAGGATCAGCAGTTTTTATAAGTTTAAATAATTTGACAAATTCATTGCTATCTCGATTAGTGTTCATTATAAAGATGAGAGAAGTATACACGCTTGCTTATAACGACGAGATACTTAATCAGGATATTGATACATTTCAACTAAGTCGTTTCCAATCACATAACGGTATATTTGATTGTGCCAGTAACTTCTCCTTTCCTTACTCTAGGTGAGAATTATTCCTACTATCACAAACACTTAGGGTCTCCGTCTGAACGATTATCCAGATAAATAATTCATATGCTGCATACGTTGAGTGAGACAATATAAACGCGTAATGCACTCACCTATCACTATTCTGGTTAGTTCTGCACAATGCACACACAGTTAACAAACACACAGACTTATCAGATAGGTAATATATTAATACAGCTTCGGACAGGGTTGAGAGGTCTGTACGATCGCGAACCTTTGTCGGGAATATTTAAAAGAAAGCAACTATCCGCGCATGCGCACTGCCCGCCGCGCCGCGCCGTACAAGTGACAGCTGTGTTCCCGCTCATTTACTTTTATTCGTCAGCCTCTCGAAAGTGTTTTATCTGTTCCCTCACTCGCATACACGCGCTCCACGACTTTTAACATTATCTACGGAATTTTAAGAGGTTTTTTTTGGCATAGTTTTATTAGGCGAAGCGACGAAACGAGCGAGACATTCACATGATGATAAGCCAGGATAATGTGCACCGCAAAACTTATACGTGTTAGTTCACAACCAGGGTAGGGACGTTGGTAGAATAATGTTTTATTCAAACTATTTAAAAACATACAACACTAATAATATACCTTAGAAACAATAAAAAAATTAACACAATCATAATTTTTTCCTAATTTTCTAGGATGCGAACTGTCGTAAGACAAAAACATTGAATAGATTGATAAGGAGTAATAAATATTTGTTACTGCTTGTGACTGCGAATTTTTTCGATATTTGGTACGTACTAAACATTCGTTTGACCGACAAAATCAATCATTTTTATTTTATTTATTCAGAAAACCAACAGCGTAGACAATGTAAAATAATTTCTATAAATATATGAAGAGGTAAAGCTAATTAGAGGTTTTCATATATAACTGAATAATATGTTGATATGCGCAGATAAAACATTAATAAAAAAATTTGATATTAATTAGCGAATAATTACAAACGAAGAAAGTAAACAGGGGGAATAAAAAAGAAGAAAAGTAAATGAAAGTAAATGTGGAAAATCTAACAAAAAGTAAATAGAAAACGCTATTTACTTTTTGTTAGATTTTTATTTAGTTTGTAGTCGTTAGTATATGGTAGATGGTAATTAGTTGTTTAGTGTTCAATTTTGTGAAGAACAGCTCTAACAATGTGTTTTTTGAATGCAGATTTCGTTTTATAAAAGAATAAATCTGCATCAGCAAATTCTGTATTACATAATAATTTTTATTATATTATATCATAATTTTTATTCAATGTAGGAACACTTTTACTTATTGAACGTCAGAAATTTATCAACCATCCCCAAAGCAAAGGTCTCGAACCTAAAACTCTGGGGGATGCACACAAATTTTGTTTTTATTTCTCCAATAACAATATGTTTTATACGCAGACTTACGTGCTGCTCGAGAATTCCTACAACATTATCATTCAAATAATCATCAACACTATAATACGCTTTACTAATTGAAATACATTCAATTTTATTTTTAAACTCGTGAACTGGTAAATCTAAGGCAATTCGTTGGAAAGACCTGCAGTTATGTAATCAGGAGCTGGCTGGAGCCCGGTTGCTGGGTATCAGATGTAAACAAAGTTGATGGATTGCTGCTGACGGTGCCGAGGTTTGTTTTTCTCAGATTACTTGCGAAGTTCGTGATGAGTGTTGCGAGGTTGCATCAGCCGCTATCACAACATATTTGTGTGTGATGAGTGACGTCACCGGCTGATAACACGCCGCCCGCGACAAGCCACCTACTCCTCCACTACTCTCTGGGAAGGTTTTTAGTTAATTCCAACAAAATGATAGGACTACCACCAGATTCCTTTCAAAAAGGCCGTGATAAGGTTATTCCGAGGACCACAACGCGCTTATGGAGACTCTGGTACTGCAGCCGGTACGTTAACTGACCTTTAACCATGCCGTATACTTGTTTGCTACCTTAGTGGTACAAAAAAGTCCATCTGGTAAAAGAAAATGGGATAGGAGAAAGGAGGGTTAATTTTTTGTCATTCAGCAAGTCAAGTTATATCTTCATCCTAATACATTCACGATATTAAATATCTTAACTTTTTAATTAACAAAACATTCTTATTTCTTTCATTTATCTATTTTAACTATAGTTCTATCTAAGTGGATCAAATACATATTAATGATGTAGTTATCAAAGAAAACGTTGTTAGTGCCAAATTCACTTAAAATTTTCTCTTGTATGTTTAAAGAAAAACATACAGCTACTGATCTAATAAGTTTTTCGGTAATTTTTAACACCTTTAGACAGTTTAAAATGCTTAAGTTATCAAGTGAAACTTTTTCATAAAACCTTCGTAAATTATTATTTATTAATCTAAATAACCATATACATTATTGTTAATAAAATCTGGAAAAATAGTATTATTCAGTCACATTTCCTGCAATATATATATAATAATATAAATTCGTAGAGAATTCATCAAAATCAATATGCTTTATTAAAATAGAATATTCTTATATATTCACGATATAACATATAAAGATTCGTGTTAATTGATATACTTTTACTTCAGAGATATAACTGTCCTGTGTTTGCTAGGGTTAAATTTATTTTACATACTTATTAAGTTGAAACTGTAAGAACATTTTATATTCCATTTCTACAAGAAAATAAGTTTCTTCTAGTAAAACATAAAGAGTAATATTGTCGTAAACTCATCGTAATTCTATAGCATTCCCCCTGGCAACTTATATGCGTTAATAGGCTAGACGAGATCCTGTATTAAACGTTACCTTTATATCTTTATTGTTTAATAATTTACCTTTAAATATGTGAAGCTATTTCCATTGAATCACTATACACTAATAAATCTAGAAAGTACTAAATAATAATTCATCTACGACACGCTGTCGTTTGGATAAGGTTTATCAAACTGCCTATAACAATATAGTCGATACACAGAAGTAAATAAATCATCACAATTTTTAATGGTATCGCTTATATTGTTAAACAAGTCGTAAAAGTAGGTTTTCGTACTTTAGTTCATTTTTTTTAATAACTCAACAAAATACAGTGATCGCCAAACTAAAAACATAACCCGTATTAAATATTATATCGACGGCCGTGTTAATATTGTCAACTATATTTAACCAGAAATGCTTTCATGACCACAGTATTGTATTTTAACATTAAAAACAATATAATATTAGCCTGAAGCCTAACGTTAGTGGTAGTTTATTAGTTAAGTATTTCTAAATAGAATAAGTAAATTCTTCAATATATGATTCCAGATTTGCCTCGGGAACATTCTCCAGTAAATTGTTGATTAGCTTTAAACAAATAGAAAACAATCAATGTCGGTTCTAGATAACGGTTTGTTTTTTAGTTAGTTGAACTATAATATCGCTTGCAAGTCTTAAGTAAATATGTCCAATATCTAAGTTTGTATGTCAAAAACAATTTAAAAATTAAAACCTCGTAATTGAAAGTATATCCCGTTAGGCTTTCGTCGGGCCACCGCATCCCAGAATGACTTCTTCACTTATACTATACATTGGATATGTTACTTTTTTGAAACTCGAGAATCCGCTAAACTCGAACGCAAAAGTGGTATACCATTTTTAAACCAGGACAGGTTCCTAGACAGATCGGAAGGACGTATCCTTGCGGAGACATCACTTACGACGTTTGCGAATAAACGAAGAATCGCGCAAAAGTAGTATACTATTTTTCTCTGAAAACTTTCAAAATGTCGTATGTGGTGAACGGTGATGATGTTTTAAATCGTTTTAATACTGCGGAGGAAACAATCACGGTGATGATGTATTCACCCGGCGTGCTACGATATAGGTGGCGGGCGAGCGCCTGCGGAATATTTTAATACGAAGCTAAGTTAAGGTTGCAAACAGCGATACACGCTTACTATACACGGTCAAACATTAACCACTTCATTTAAAAAAACTCTAACTAATTTCTAAAATCGGCATTTATTTATTCACAAAGCTATGCTCTGTGAGGGAAGCTAAAACAAAGATCATAAATGTCTAAGCTTTTTATCACATGATTTAACTGAAAAACTACTAGAAAAATTTGTGTAATGTAATACGACTATTTATAATATTTAGCTTCTTTGCCATTTAATCCATAGTTTTTATAAATGTAGGTAATTGTGTGATGTATTATTTATTATATATTTATTCCTGTATGTCTGTATAACTGAATGTCTGTAATAGTTTTAAGTTAAGCGGTATAGGTGCCTACAGCATAGGCTTGTCTAGTGTAGAGCCACCGGATATCAAATGTTTGTATTTGTTTTGTCATAACTAATTAAATAAATAAATCATTATTATTAGTTCGTAGCTCCCATGGCGATAGAAAGTATCTCTGTAACTGACCTCTCCACTACAAACCAAGTGTCTGATGTAGATAATTGTTTCTCCACAACATCTAGGTAATCTAAGATTAGGTTATAGGCCACTAAAATACTTCACTATTTAAAAAAAAAAATTGAAATTGTTATAATAACGCATCTATTATTAATTATGTGCAAATGTAAAGCCACACTTTTTCGCACGTAATTTTCTATACAAAAACCAAACAAAAAACTTATTTTATCTGATACTATAAGGGAACGTTTGTTTCGTCTATCACATATTAACGAATAAATAAAAGCTTCGATTATATTTTGTTGAATAAACATATATGATTTAGTTTGCCTAGTTAAAACCCGCACGTGTACGCGGAAAGTCTTATAGATTTCCGCAATAAATGCTATCACAATATAATATGTATGTATATATATGAATTTGTAGAAAAATGTCCGCTGAAAATTATTATAAAGTTTGTTTTTAATAAAACTACCATTTCCATTACTTTACAATAAAATATTTAACACAAAACATAGTCCTGCTTAAAAATATGTATACGTATTAATTAATAAAGTTAAATTTCACTAAACATTATTTTTTTTTTTACTAAAAAAACAGTATCATTTAAAAAAAAACTCTTACTGGCAACCCTGAAACAAAGATTATTTACAATTCACAAATTCCTTTTCATAAGTCTAATGAGTATTAAATATCTGGCCAAGGTTATAATTTTTAGGAAAGTTCATGTAAATAATAACTAATAAATATCCAAAGATACCCGTGTCTCGAGTGGTCGAGTAATAATTTGAAATTATTAATCACTTTTAAAGCAGATAAGAAATAAAATTACTCTTTCTTACCTACACCTATAAAAAAGCAAAACTAATAAAACGACTTATTATTAATTTAGTCATTCTCTCATTCAAAAAGTAATTTTAAAGATTTTGGGGTCAGAAAATAGCAACTACATAACTAAGAACTTATTAAAATAGTTACTCCTGGCCATTGAACGAAAATAGGATACAAGTTATGGACTTTATTAAGCCCAGTCGGCTGTAAGCCTTAACTGATTATAGACCTTCTTGTAAGAAGCCATATGGCTACTTTTGATGCTTAGCATGCAAAAAATACCATGCAACAGCTTAAAAAGTATTATATTATACTTAGCTAATCTATAAATAAGTCAATACTTTGTTCTAATATTTTAAATTGTCAAATTTCAATATATTTGCTGCAGCAGTTTATACATATGTCTCAACACAGGTTCAAACCGTCTACAAAGATTTTATTGATTATCACTCCCAAAATTTTTTTGGCCATAGAATCCGTGAACTACATATAAAATGGCAAAAGAACTTAAATAAGAACGGTTTATTCTTCAATTTATTAAACATATAATTTCATAAAAACAAAACTTTATTTATATTTTTCATATGCTACACTAATTTCACATGCGCGATTCGAATATCATTACCTACCTAAAATGCTTACTATTTAGTAAAACATGTACATTTTTACTATTATTAATACATCTAATAGCTACCTATTGTAATGCTTTATATAAATATAACAGAAAGAATAATATTTACTTAATACATTGTGATATGTAACTTGTATAAAAGTGCCACTCAAAATAGACAATGGCCCTTAATAATATATAAACAAAAACGTATCGGTCAAGGCGCAAATTGAAATTCTTTAAATTGTTTTGTTGCTATTAGGCTACATTATGTTAAATTAATTAAGGCAATAAGTTGGCAATGATATATAAAACTTACGTATGCTTACAATTATATAATAATAAATAAATAGAAAACAGTTATTAATATTGTTTAATTCTAAACTACTTAAAGTACTTAAAATTTCGGGACGCAGCTAAATAACCTAAAAATTTAATGACGTATAAATCGTGTTTGACAAATCTTAAATGTAAACAATATTTATTTTTATTAACTTAATAATAAGAAAGTGTAAACGGTATTTATATTTAATGAGAATATAAGAAAGCTTTATTTTCTGCGTAATAGATTTATTAAAAAGTGTAACTTTTCGCGGTATGTCGGACGCAGAAGTAGAAATTCCGACAACGTTTAAAAAAAGGAATTTTAAGAACAGAGGTGGAAGAAAACGTAAAAAATCAAGCTCTGAAGGTAAAAATCACACTTCATTTCTTAAAAGATTTTGTGCTAAATAAATCAAGAGTTACTAAAAACATGAACTAATGAAGGACCTATTGACTAACATTCTTATTGTCCTATCTAATTTATTTACAAATATATGTTAAACAATTCAATAATATATTTGAAATCTAATCTAAAGAAGAATCATTGATAAGTATATAATGAGCCTCGCCTCTTGTAATCATTGTTGCAGAAAAGAATAGTTCTGATTCTGACGAACACACAGTAGTGTTGCCCACAAAACGAACTCAGAAGCCAAATCCAAATATACAGTCCACTGGTGGACCAAAAAGACCAAAACCGGAGTTAGATGACAGCAATGATAGCAGCAATGATGAGGACAAGGTTTGTATTACTTTTATATTGTAACTTCACCTCTATAAACCGGTGTATTTTCCGCTTGTGTAAATGTTTTGTTGTTTTAACAAAAGTTAGTTCATTACCTGTCAACATCATTTGCAGGTTTCATCTTCTCGCACAACACTATCAGTTCAACAGCAACGTGAAAATGCCACTGCAACATATGAATTAGACACAGAACATCACAAAGATGCCCAAGCAATATTTGAAAAAGCACAGAAGATCAATGAAGAGTTACAAGGGCAAGCTGACGACAAGGTAAACTTTCAAGTTCTTAAAGCAATAAAAATTTAATTTAGTATATATACTTTTCCAAAGTATTTAATTTTCGTTCGTAATATATATCTAATATTTCTCAAAATTAAATAACAAAAATTTGATATGGATATTAAAAATTGGAAAACAAAATTATAACATTTAATGAAACTATTACCAACAAGTGGAAGAAGGGTAGAGCTTCAAGAACCCACAAAAATATAACTCTCATTCGCACAGGGGACGATATACCAATATAAAACTACCCTCATTGTATTGCATGAAATGTATAATATCATTATTATGATATATAAAAAAATTTATCTAATATATTAACCTCTTAGGTGTACCGCGGCATCAACAACTACGCTCAGTATTACAAGAAAAGGGATACTGCAGCTGGTAATGCTAGTTCAGGTCTAGTGAGAAAGGGGCCTATTAGAGCACCGGCTAATTTAAGAGCTACAGTCAGGTATAATAGTTATTGATGTATGTTTACATTTTGGATAGATTTTTTTTAACTATAAAGATTAATGCTTGATCACACTTTCACCTGGTGTTAAGTGATAATGTATGGTGATAAAGCGCATTAACCTAGCAAATGCCTATTCACTATTTTTTTAAGACATCATTTTTGAACGGGAACACTGACAATGGTAAGTTGTTCCATTCCTGAGCAGTCCTTATCAGCTTTTTCTCTGGTATCAAATGCATTTGGGAGCCGAGCTCCAGAATTTGTGTTTTTATTGCTCTTTTCTTTGTCAGAATCTTTTTGTAATTCTCAAGGTGTTAAGATTTATGTTATTTATGGTGATTGATAATGAAAGTAGTAAGTTCTCATTTCACACACACTTTTCTGTTGAAAGCGGTACGCTGTCTGTGTCTTCTTATACTGTTCTTTACATGACAGATTCCTGAACTAATTTTGTGTCACCAGATGGGACTATCAGCCAGATATCTGTAAGGACTACAAAGAAACGGGTTTTTGTGGTTTTGGTGGTAAGTATTATGCCTGTTATTAATATATTAATAAACCTTCATTAGGGATATATTTATTTAACAAATATGTCAGTATTTTTATTAGTCTACTATTAATTAAAGTTTTCAATACCTTACATTCATTCTGTTATCAAAGTCAAGCGTAAATCTGTTTACTCTTCTGACAGATTCGTGCAAGTTTCTACACGACCGCTCAGACTACAAGCACGGCTGGCAGTTAGAGAGGGAGGAGCTGGAGGGAAGCGGGAACAGGGACGGCGGAGGGAGCGATTCCGACTACGAAATCCATAGCGATGACGAGTTGCCGTTCAAATGCTTCATCTGTAGAGAGAGTTTCACCGACCCCGTGGTGACAAAGTAAGTGTTAGTTTGTTTTATATATGAGATTTAAAATTCATAGTTATCTTTTGATAATCTGTCCCATTGTTCATGCTCTTTACTGTCTACCTCATAGACTTGTGGTTTCAAACCACTTAGCTAATTTGACTAAGAAAAGGGTACCTCATTTAACCTAAAAAACCTCACTTAATCTCAAAAATAAATATGTATATAGGTTTCCAGGAAACTGTTTTTGGGATTCTATTTGCACGCACCTGAACAGTCTGGTAACGGAGACCTTCCACCAGCAATGAAGGTAGAAGGGAAAGGTAATAACACCCAGGATATAACAAAGACTATTTGCAGGTGCAAACATTACTACTGTGAAAAATGCGCGTTGGAGAACTTCAAGAAGTCCAGCCGGTGCTTCATCTGCAACGCGCAGACGAGCGGCGTCTTCAACCCTGCCAAGGAGCTGGAGGCCAAGATGAGGCGGCAGGCCGAGCTCGCTGCCGGGGACGACGACGATGATGACGATGACGACTGACGAAAGACGCGAACGCTGCGGGCCGTTCGTATGTTTGTGCGTTCCACGAACAGGGACCACATCCTCACCTAACACTGAGTGATATTGTGATTGAGCATTAAGTGAAAATACGAAACATGAAATAAAGTAACATTTGATACTTTTTATAGTTTCATTCACACGGGGGTCGTTGCCGTTAGCAATTTTTCTTCAGGACTCGGAGGACGCAACATGACGCTATTAGAGTAATAATTTGGGCCGTCTCCCACCACGCTGGCCCAATGCGGGTCGGTGGGAAACCAGAGCCTCGTTTGGTGATTACCACGCTGCACCACGAGCAGGTGAGACTCGCTTGGGTCCTGTGGTTTGTGTTGTGTTGTCCTCCCTTCGCGGATAAATCCAAGCCTTATAACACGGAAATCCTTGGTTCGATTCCGGTGCCATATGTTATGGAGTTTAGTTTGTAGTATGGTTTTTAAGAACCCTCTCTTGTACCACTGCGTTTAATTATACTTTACCCTGAATATGTGCAGTGATGTAACACGCAGATTCGACACCCCTCTATTCGCTCTCGCATGCCTTGTAAATATATATAATTGCTTATTATTCACATGACGTATCGACCAAAGCTAATAACAAATGAATTACAGTATGATAATTAATTATTACGGTAATTAGTTATATAAATTTTTGTGAAGGCGCACCGCGTCGCTGGGCTCATTATATCGCTGGAGCGGGTTTGTGAGACCCATGCGGAGGAATGGGTGAGCACGTGACATATATTATTAACATATAACACTTCTGTAGATGACACGAACAAGTGTTCACTCTGAATAACGAGTTTCATTCATTCAATTAAGGTTTAAGTGATAATACAGTTTATCAAGACATTGTAAGAGCAATACAATGTTTCCAAAGAAATTATTTAAAAGAGCAAGGAAATTGGCAATAACCAAAATAAATCTTGACAAGCTTAGTAATACCTCATGTAGCTTAAACAATATATTTTCTTATCTTCTTATAATTATTCAGTAATAATAATAAATATTTCTATTTTTCCATAACGTCCGTCGTGAGCATTTCCATCAAAAAGATATTACGTATCAAATCAATCGACCGCCTCTTTTTGATTTCTTTCTCCCCAGAGTTAACCTTTCTCCTCTTGACTCTTATCCCAAAAGTCCTTGGGAACCTGTGCACGGGTCTGCAAACTGCGGTCCTCTCGCACCCTACCTCTTGCAAGAAATACATAATATGCGAGCGGGAGCAGCCCACTGCGGTCACTTGCCCCGGCGATTTGTACTTCGATGTCTATATTAGGGTAAGTTTTAATTCCTTCTCTTTAACCACTTTAAAAAGAATTTCCTTTTTTAAATTCCCTTTTCAATAGCATTAAAAAAAAAATTACATCACTTTACTTAATTTGAATATGATTCATATTTAATTTGATGTGAAACCACTTATAAGTATACTTATGACGATGACTATTTCTTATAATTTATATGTTCAAAGTTAATTAACCGCATTAAAATCTTTATAAGCATGAAATATAAATTATAATAAACTTAAACAGTACAAATAAATCACATCTGGCTTATGTTTACCGTAACACGATGCCAAAGTTGATTATCCAATTATTTTACTATCTGTTCGCTGACTCCCAAAACCAAATCGTGATAATACTTACATATCTTTGTATAAAAGTTGAGAGATTTTCGATGAGTAGGATTGGCGTTGTCGACCCCGCTTTTAATAACAAATTGATCATTTTACTTTAATAATTTTATGTTACAGAGTTGTATTTTACATTCGTTGGCTCATTGCGGTCCAATGCTGCCTCCGACGACAGCAACCGTGCCTTTACCGTATCGATCCACCAAACCCGTCAGCACTACAGAGTTAAAATCTTTACCGCCAATAACACGGGCGACACCATTTTCTACTTCATGGGAATCTTTACCGCCGCTGTCAACAACGGACAAATGGTGTACCACAGAACAAGTGTTATCTTCTTTACCGACAATACCTCCTTCTAAAAGTCCCTCTCAACTTCCGACAAGCAGCACGACAAATCCTATAACTATTCACGATACTAGTACTTCACACAGGGAATCTACGGAATCCAAATATACTGCCCATACCTCATTTACAAGCTCCACCCAACCGTTGCCCTCAACATTAACCAGAGAAACTAATCCAAGTACAGAAACTACTACCCCTACTTTTAGTTCGCTGGAAACTAGTATTACGGATATTATTACAACTGAACAAGAAACATCCACTTCCTCTATTTCTTCTCCATCCAACAGGGATACTACCTTAACAAGTCGTGCCCAAACTGAAATCTCTTCATCAAACTACGTTACAGTAACCCTTCCGACCTCTAAGCAAACCAGCCAACCAAGTTCTTCTGACTCCACCGATATCACAGCTACAATTCCTGTAAAAAGCACGACTACGCCACTCAACACTTCACCGTATTCTGTAGACATAACTTCAACGAGTATTTTATTTAGTGACAGAACGGTATCTTCAATAATTTCAAGTGACGCCACATATTTTACGAAATCTTCTTCAGTAACTAATTTGCCAAGTTCCAGTTTCCCTAAGCCTAGTACTACTTCGAATATTTCATCTCAAACAACAACAGATAGTGTAAACACCTCTGTTACAGCCACAATACTTCCTTGGGTTTCTAGTTCTCAACATACAACAATTTCGCCCATTGATATCACTAAAAATGAACCTACGATGTCTACTCAATATATTTCACCCTCTTCTACAACAGAAATCAATACAAATAACATACCAACAAAGACAACACTATCCACGTCAAGTAACATCACCATCACACCATCAACAACATTACAAACTTCGCAAGAAACTATTTCTAGTGCCAGCGATTCATCTGCAACAAATTTGGAAACTAGCACATTTGTTCCTTTAAACACTATACCCAGTAGTTCTGAAACAGCATCAGTGAGCACGTCGCTCAGCGATACCACCGTGCCCGAAGAAACATTACCTCCAATAACTTCAAGCAAAACAACTTCAGTTTCAAAGTCTTCTTCAAAAACCAATTTACCAAGTTCCATTTCTACTACGCCGTCGACAGGCACTAGTAAATTATTCCCAATTTCTACAATAAATGAAATCACTTCTGTTACGCCGACAGTTTTACCTTACACATATAGTCCACAACAAACCACTATTTCGCAACATTCAACCTCTACGCAATACTTTTCTCCCTCTTCTACAACAGAAATCCATCCACATAACACACCAACGGATATAACACTAACCTCTTCAAATTACTTTACTTCTTCACCATCAACTACAATACAAACGACGCAAGAAATCCTTACTAGTACCAGAGATTCAACAGGTACTTCTCCTGTAGTAATTACAACTGTTCCTTCAAAAACTTCGCTGAGTTCTTTGGAAACTACGTCTGCAATCGATACTAATCCTTCAACATCTACATCTCCTTTAACATGGTCTTCCGATACAACTTCTTTTATTGAAACTAGCTCTTCGTCCACAAATAGTTACGATACTTCTTTATTAACTCAGCCTACAACATATATTTCAACGACTAATTCAGAAACATTAACACAAACATCCAGTACACCTTCGCCGATAAATATTTTAACCAGTACTAATACTGTTTATTCTACAGAAATATCAACAACACATCCCAATAAAACAACTGGCATAAGTATCTTACCAAACACTGAAATTACACCGATAACAGAATCAGGTATTTCAACTACGTCAAACTCGTTCTCAACCAATACCTATTTTAGTGAAACATCTGCGGAACCAACGTCTACTTCGAATATCAATAATTTTACAACCGAAGCCACCCAATCAGTAACCATAACACGAACAACAATATCTTCTAATCCAAGCTCTTTACTTCCGAAATCTACGCCCAGTTCGTCATCTTCATCCTTATCAACAACAGGACCAACAGAATCTTCATCAGAGACCACAAACACTTTATCAACTTCTACCGAATCGTCGCTGTCTCCCCTGCCACCTCTTTCAACTGTTCCTATATCAACTCTTGCGCCAAAAACTACTACCGGATCACTTCCCCCAACTACCCCTCAACCATGCCATCCTTATGAATATTACACATTACCCAATCCTGAGAATAGAAAAACTTTCTTTTACTGCGTCTTTGGAAATAGATACACTTTCTGGTGCCCATATAATTATGAATTTGATCCTATAAAACACGTGAGTACTTTTATTAGTAAAAGAATATATTTAATAAGGAATATTAACAAATGGTTTCTAATTAAAAATAATATTTCTCACAGATATGTACACATCCTGATGAATTAGAATATATAGACAATGCCGACAGTTGATGAAGAAACTCCTTGCGATTTACCAAATCAGTACGACTCCTCTACAGGCACCGGACAAGCAAACTAAAGTTTTGTGTAAATAAAAATAAATAAACATGTTATTTTAATACTTCACAATATTATTTTTTTAATGAAATATTGTACAATAAACTCGTTTATTTTTTATGAATACTTAGTGTAATGTTCTTTTATATTGAAATACCTCTGTAATTCAGGCACGAACGTATCATTTGTATGTAAACTCCATAGAGCTTGCCTTCGTATATAAATTTGTGGCTGTCGCCGTGGCCCAGAGCCCAACCCTTGCCCAACACTTGCCCTATAACACGAAGGTTTCTCATCTATTCTATGGTGTTGTAAAGTTTGAGTAACAATTTGATTTTTTCATATCGGCCTCTCTCGTGTTGTAAATCTTCTGTTATGTTACCATGGCTGTGTTTCAACTATCAATATATGTACTTCTTACTAGCATGCTTCACCAACCACGTTCCCAAAACCGCCTGAAATTGAATTCAGGTGTCCATTATCATCAGCCGATAAACGCCCACGGCTGGACATAGTCCTTCCCCAATGACCTCTTTCCGGTCGGTTCTGTGTTGTTTGCATCTAGCGGATTTCCGCGAATTTCACCAAATTGTTGGTCCACCTAGTGAAGGTCTTCCGGCACTGGATTTTTTTGTACACGGCTCCCGCTTCAAGTTAGGTTCAAGCGTTAGCATTTATGTAAAAAAAAATATTATTCTGTCGTCTGAGGACACGTTAAGCAAAGCACCTTAGATCGGGCCTTGGCGAGCGCGGTGTGAAAGTGATTATCAGGGAAACTGTCTGCATTCCTGTGTAATAATTCCCTCTGTAGTCACCTTTTACAATTTTCCGACAACGTTGTGACGGTGGAAATGGACCCTGCCATACGTCTGCTGCTTTTATCATCACGTACTATAAAAAAAATTTATCCCAGATAAGAAACTAAAAAATAAAGACCGAAGTTTTTGTAAATATACATAAATTTTCTTTTAGCAAAAACAAAATGCTGTTTAGGTGCTACGTAACTAATAATTTTGAATGTGACCTGATGATATCACCCTTTATAAGAATCTCTAATTGTGAAACCGCAAACCTTCTGAAATTCTAGATTTACTTCAGAGGCACGTCAGTTATAATAACAAGGTAGACGTATTTAGGTGTATGTTAGGTTATATTGTAGCGAACTAGAATTTTTCCATTATTACAATGCACAGCAAATCTAGACTGTAGGTAACAGCGAACATAATGGCCGTGTAATTGGACAATGCGGATTAGTGTATTGTTATATATATATATATGAATTAAGGACGGTCATTACGCAGAGCACGTTAGCTCTTCACACCTGCGGCGGTCCAGGAGCACGGTTGGAGATGCTGCCTCAAGCGGGTATGTGGGTGCATGGAACTGCAGAGCATCGGTGCATTCTACGGAAAGTCAAAGACCGCATATTAACTGAGCCCTTATAACCACCACTGTACCTACTACAAACATTAAAGCAACTACACGAACTAGACATTCACCTGATGGTAAGTGTATACGCTCACCCATATCAAAGCAGTCCCACTCCACCACATTGGACTCGTATCGTAACATAAGATGTTAAGTCTCGTTACCCCAGTAATTTCAATGGTATGCAGAAACCTTCAAACCCGAATACAGTTATGTTCGCACGGTGCTATTTGTGTTATATAAACATGTTTGTTTGAAATAGTTAATTTGTTTCAGTTTCGTTCGTCTTCGTATCATTTGCATATGCATCAGCAGAATATGTGCAGGAGGTACCCTTTGAAAACAAAAATGTAATTTTTTTTTATTATTATTGTCACATATTATATGTAAGAATTCTGTATGTCGATTTTTTACCTCTGCTATGTTCGTTATGTAAAAAACATTTGTTTTATTCTTTGACATTATTTTTTCTTTTCCAGCGCTCGGATGTACCCCATTTTATTAGCACATCTGTTATTTCAAATAAAGGAAGAAGAACTATCGATCGCCACGTGCCAGATGATAAAGGAAATGTTCAAGACCAAAACATGAAGAATAGTGTGTTACGTTATATTATATCTTCTACAAATAACAGGAATGATAATACAGACTCTACAGTTTATTTAGATGAAAATTTTAGAAACCAGAATGTTAGCAATAATTTGAATCCAAAGAAATTGTTAAATGAAATAAGGTCAGCGGATGATCTATCAAATGTTTTTAAAAAAGACGAACAGGGACGATTATTCTTTTCTCAATTTTTTTCTCTTTTTGATAACGAAGAACCGAGATATTCTAGAAAAACTAACAAAGACAAGCAAAGAAATAAGGACAGCGACAAATATTCTGATATGTACAATAAACACAGCAAACACAATCCCAATGCAGAGGCAAACTACCAAATATGGTCGAGTGACAAAAGATATTTGTTTGGTAAGAAAACAGCACCTAATTATAACACCACATTTGAATCGGTTAGTGCAGAATTAAGTCCTTATAGCAAGAAATTCCATACTCCCGTAGCGAAAATGAAAAGACGTCGTCATAAAAGTGAAAACTTTAGGAAGGAACAAAGCCATGTTTATACCCCTTTCTTACTAAGTATGTACACAAAGGACCGTTGGAAAAAAAGCATCTGATTAGAGAAAATAATTCACGTGTTGGACCACAGCTCACAGCTGATTTACTAACTGTAGAAAATTTGAGAGATAATTTTTAGAAAATTTATGAAATCATTGACCTAACACTAAAATGTAAAAAAAATTAACTGTCCGTCAATTAAAAAGACTTTAATGAGTGACAGTGTAAAGTTATTAAAAAGCTCCTCTATAATCAGTTCAATGCCATTGTGACTATCCCATTCTTCCACAATGATAATTATCCTTATAGAATAATTATAATCATACTTTACGTGATCAGTTCAATAAATACTTTACTTTCATAGTATTTTCAATGTTTATATTTTAGCGTTAGTTAATTTTGATCGTCTTGTCTAGAACCTTACTCTACGTTGTGTTGTTTATAGTAACATTTAGTTATTTTAGATTTATACTGAAGGATGACTATTCATTAAGACAGCTTGGTGTCGCACGAGTGGTTTGAATTCTTATTTATAATCCCTTTCACTTCTAGGGTTCAACTACTTGTTACGAGTTTACATAATCAATAATTATAGATACCCGACACAAGTGTTAATATTCGCACCCCCACATTTATAATAATAAATGTAGGGATGGCATACGGCTCCTGTAAACAG
>DWLS01001325.1:0-22418 GCA_018246255.1 Pachliopta kotzebuea | reverse complement strand
GCAGGGTCCGATGAAGCTTTCACGGCCATAATGGTGGCCGAAAGCATCGACATCACCCGAAAAAAAAAAAAAACTTACTTTGTCTTTTTCTGGTACCTGGAATTTATTAAAATTATGGGTATAAAAGGTCTGAAACATTTTTTACTATCTTTTATTCGTATTAGATTATCATAATGTTAAAGTATAGTAATTCCCGTCAAAATAGCTCTAGCAATTTAAGGTATTATTACCTGGAATAGACTTTCGATAGCATACAATAAACACTGCTTTCATAAATTAATAGGAATAAAAAACCTGTTATTTTAATTTCAAACAAACAACAAATTTATGTGTATAGATTGTTCTACAACATTTACGATAATGAATGTTAAATGTTTTGTCTTGAAACTAAACATTACGAGGTGCAAATAACGAAAGTATTAATGTTTATTCTATAACAGTGCCGCAAAAAGGAACATTGAAGATCACCACCGAATTCGGCATCATGGTGGTAGCACCCAATGAGATAGCTGTAATTCAACAGGGCATGAGATTTGCTGTCGCTGTGGATGAACCGACTCGGTAAGTATGCACTAATGAAGAACTGAGGTACTGGGAAATGTTGACATAGATAATGTCTAGTAGTTGTGGTCTAAATCACTGGCGCAGAAACCTCGTGTTATTCTATGGTATACCATTGGAAAAGTACATCTACCCTAGTACCATCAGAACCTTAAAGTGATATTAATAGACAAAATAAATAAAAAGTTTCACTCTATAAAAATTTAACACACAGTAAGATCTAAATCGGTTTGAAACAAAATAATTATTATAATCTGAAAGTACTCCATGATAACTGTGTCATCAGGGTACCAGTCACCTCAGATCTTCTAGTCAACATTATGAGAAATAACCATGAACAATTCAAACATGACTATAAAGTTATTAATAAAAGATCATTTATTTTATTGTATTTATTATATTTATACTCCATCAATGTATTTCAAGGGGATACATACTTGAAGTGTTCGACGGCCATTTTAAGCTACCCGATTTGGGACCTATTGGCGCGAATGGCTTGGCAAATCCACGAGACTTCCTCACGCCGGTGGCTTATTATCACAACGAAGATATACCCGGTAAATGAATAAACTTAAATATTTGTAACATTAGTGCAAACAAACACAATTGTTTATTTTACTCAGTTGTAGGAGACAGTCTGGTTAGTGCAAATGTTACTGTCTTAAAGTTTCTTTAGTCTCATGGCAATGTATATATTATCCGCAGTAAATGTCCTAGTCGTTGCGTCACTTTATCAAATAAAAAATCATCGTCTTACCCAATTTGTACCTAAAATATGACATGAAAAAGTAGCTTAGCATTAAGCTTTCTTAAGTTATATTATGTACAATATAACGTAAACAAGTATTGTCGTTAAACTTTTTGTTGTACTGAAAGAGCTTCTTTAACACAGGATTTAAAATGATAAGCAAATACCAGGGTGCCCTTTTCGAAGCGATGCAAAACCATTCACCGTTCGATGTGGTGGCATGGCATGGAAACTACGTGCCCTATAAATATGACTTGAGCAAATTCATGGTCATCAACTCTGTATCATTCGACCATTGCGTAAGTATCAGCAAATTTAAACTATTTATATTACCATTTATTTTCTCTATTTTAACAGTTACACTTAACGTGTTGAAAAACGCTAACTTAGGCTTCTATTTAAGTCTATGGGATTTTTTTTAATAGCCCCTTATAGTTTCCAGTACTGGTGTACGTAGCTACCTTCCATAAGTAGACAAGGCCGTTTATCAATATTATTAAAATAGACTAAAGTTAGGCATGGGGTTTTCTAATCTTTTGCATTTCTCTTATTTACCAAATCTTTTACATGCAATGCAATGATGAAATAAATAACCATCAATTTCCATTTGTACAGGATCCGTCGATATTCACAGTTCTAACATGCCCCTCAACTAAACCTGGCGTCGCCATCGCCGATTTCGTGATCTTCCCGCCACGGTGGTCAGTTCAGGAGAACACATTCCGACCACCATACTATCATCGTAAGAAACAAAAAAAAAATATTTTTCATTAATATAAAATTCGTGAGATTGTTGACATTCCTATTAGTGTTTTATATAATAAAAAAAAATATGAAAATTTCAAATAGGTTAATATAGTAATCAAAGGAAGGGCGAAGGAATAGTACAGAAACGGTAGGAGTCACTAGACCCAAACAGCACAAAATTGTATTTTGTGGCATTATAAAATACCTATGTATATTCAGCAGTGGACGTCAATCAGTTGATATGGTGATGTTAAATACAATAGTTTAAAATAAATCTCAAGGTAATTGCATGAGCGAATTCATGGGCCTGATCCTGGGTTCGTACGAGGCGAAGGAGGGTGGTTTCCTTCCGGGAGGCGCTTCCCTCCACTCCATGATGACGCCGCACGGACCTGACGTGCAGTGCTTCAACGCCGCTTACAACGGTCAACTGGTACCACAAAAGATCGCAGTTGGAACTCAGGTGACCAGTATCCTACATGTATTTATTTCACAAACAACACACACAGCTTATCGTTTCTTACGTAATCAAAATAAACAACTTTTTTATTAAACGACACGAGGAAAAGTAGAAGACGCTCAACTGATTAATGATGTTAAATAAAAAGTTATTGAAGAGTACGACGATTTAATACATGTTCTTTATGTGTTCAAAAGCGTTTTCAATTCTATCTATAGGACTTGAAATAATTAAACATTTAAATTATTTAAATATATTTTTATTATTTTAACAGGCTTTCATGTTCGAATCATCACTCAGCATGGCTATCACAAAATGGGGCTTGAAAACTTGCCAAAAACTAGACGCAAAGTACTACGAATGCTGGCAGAAATTACCTAAATTGTTTGCCGACACGATAAATGTTTAATTTTCAATTTAACATACAGATTGTTTTAAAAAAAAATGGAATTTAGGCGTATATTCTAATACAGAAATGTATAAATAAAATTATAGAGAAATTACTTATATCAAAAGTGTTCTGTCCACATCCATTGAACCTTAAGGAATTTTGTGCGTATGTCTGCAGCAGACCGCATTCAACCTTCTTTCTTAAGATCGACGAGTCCGCTGATATACGAATCATGAAACAGTTCATCCCCGTCGTGACCTTCAAGGACGGGCCTTTTACTTGCAAAGCATCAACTACAGTAGTATTTTGAACAGTAACAATTTTTGTAATCGTGTTGTTTGAATTGATTGCAGTTTGTGTAATATTAACAGTTGTAACACTATTCGTTTTTTTATTTTCCATTAAGTTTCGGTCTCTCTCAGCCTCCCAAATAAAACTCGACATCAACTTGCAATCGATTCTGGTTTCCTCATATTCTCCATTAGTTTTACTGATGCCCAACTTACAAATCTCGCCTGGAATCCTTCTGTATTCGTTGTGAGAGTTATCTCCATGACTAGCTGACATTCTGCCTAAATTGTATAACGCTAATCCAGTAAGAAGATTGTCAAATCTGCTTCCCGAATCACGGTATTCGTAAACATAAACAGGCGGACTGGAGTGATACACTGGATGATTGGTCGATCCATAACTTATGTACTGCGGTGGACTGTAGTGATAATGATGATGAACTTCAGTTTTATGTGCGTTGAATGTCCCGTGTGTATGATCTTGGTAGCTTGATGTCCGGGCTTGTTGCGTATTACCCGACAGTCCTGTAGAATGTGGATAACTGTGCGCACCTCCTGTTCCAGTCCCAGAGTACCCGTGTGACGAAGGATAATGCCCGTATCCTTTACTATATCCACCAGATCTCCGAGCGTACACGACAGAGTTTATAATAACAATTAGCGTTAGTAGACGAACCAACATGATGCCGCTGTGATGGGCTAAGTTGAACTAAATTCGTGTAATGGATAAGGGACATTCAGTAGGTCCCTGCGGCAAGTGGCAATCCCATTAAATGGCGCCATAAACAAGGTGTGGTGCGTAAATACCGGGGATTGACCCATCCCCTTGACGTGGGTGGACGTATTTATAACACCTATACTTGTAAAAGAATTAATAAAAATGAAATTTTACGACAAATAAATTTAATATATTTAGCCCCAGCGTAAATTTGGAGCCGTGTATACCATACCACCTTAACCAGCATCACGTTGTTATGGGCAAACGTATGACTTACTATCAGATGAACACTTTGTTCGCCACGTCAGCTAATTTATAGTTTGAAAACAATATTTTTTAATTATGTTTTAGTATTTTGAACCGCTAATAAATACATAAGAGCTTAAGATTTATTTTTGGTTTTCTTACGTATCTGTATCAATAACGAAACTATATTTCTACTTAAAAAAAATTAAGTTGCCTTTATAACAAAACTAAAAAATTTACTAGATACAAAATCAAACTTATTTATTTTGGTCCATTTCGACTGATATGTTTTTCATACAGATAACGAGATTTGTTCTTGATGTTAACGGTTTAATAAAAATCAAATCATTCAATCATGAAAAGAGTTATGTACAAATCAAATTGAGAACCTCCACGATGTGTATCAAAGTATAGGTTACACCACACTGTATTGTTTACTTTCGATTAAGGGCGAGTAGGGTATAATAAAGTATTTCCTCACAAAAAATAAACACGATGTGTATGTATATGTAGCTTCTGCATATTTTCAATATGTTCTCCGATATAAAGTTTATCATGTAAAGATTTTCATCTATATAATTTTTGGGTAGTTTCTTTATATTACGCCAGGATTTTATTATGGTCTTTCACCTTGTACTCTTGTGCTTCATTGACACAGCTTTTACCAAAAAAAACTAACATTTTCCTTGCTCTGTGATATGACCGAAAAGGTGAAGTTTCCAATGAAGCCGGTGGAAAATCGAATTTTAATTTTTAGTCGTTTTGGATGGAGGCGTTAGTCCTGTTGCTCGCTATGACATACATCTTTGTAAATATTTTTTATAGTCGTGTTAATTTTTTTTTTCTTATTAAATATATAATAAAACAACATATAATGCGATAGTCTTTAATCGTAATAATAACCGGAGCTTGCAAATAATACATGAACTTTCAGAATTATCTTTTAAATCAACGTTCAGTCAACGACGTCCGGAAAGTATCTCCTGTGACGTCATTTTCATAATAATTACAACGGAATTGATTCAAACGGCCGTCGAATGTCTGCTGCTGTAAGAATTAAATCGTAAAAGGAAATCAAATACTATTTTTAAATAAAAATGCACTATCTAGACAATTATTTTCCTTTGATATTCCTTCGCGTACCATCTACACCGGCTCCACCAATGTGACCTCACTGACTGAAATATTAACTTAGCTAAATTAAGATATTTAATCATTTATAAGATCTAATTGAGATCTTTAAAAGGCTATTTTCTATCTGCAAATAATTTTAAACCATGGTTCTAGAAAAAAAATTAACAGCGCTCTTATCTTCTAAATATTAACCTGATGCATTCTTACTAAGAGAAACCGTAAGGCTATTTATCCGTTTCCTTTGGACAATTTTATATGTTCATGTTTCTATTAATTTAATATATAAACTCTCACTGACCACATCATTATATTAATAATGATTTATATTTCAATTACATCGTTTATGCAGACACGATAGAGATAGCATTATACCACATTAGAATCAATTGTGAATTGTTTGAAAATATCAATGTTCAAAACCACACAGGACCTATCAGTTAAAAAATCTGTGAAATAAAATATTCTGCTGTAACTAGTCTCCAGAGGGCGCTGCGACAAGAATTCTTTAGTGCATACAACCTAGTCAACCATTATGTATTTGTATAAGCAATTTTCGATCACTGTCACTACTCGCCAGTAGATGGCGCTTCGAAAAACTTGCAAATTAGTTTTCCCAGCAACAACCCAATTTCTGATACGAATTAAAAATATTTCGTCCGAATACATTATCATCATGAGCTGACAGAACCAAAGATCTTCATACTGAACGATCCTGTGCGATTTCCCGCGACCTTTACCAGATCATTGGTCCATCAGCATGCGGCGATAACTTACTAACTTAACCATCGGCAAATTGTTTATAAAATATACATAAACGTACCATTAACTGGCTCAGTCGAAGTATGTAATACATAAATATGGTCACATACATAGAGTTGAAAAAGAAACAATAATGTAACCTATACCGTGGCCTCATGCCCATTTTAATAACTTAAATAAACTTACTGATTAAAAAGCAATTGAAGACATCCTATTTAGTCTGACAAACACTTCAAAACCAAAATCTGAAACTTCAATGGTTTTTTTTAATCTTTACAAAATAAACTAGAAATCTTAGCTGTTACAATATCGTCAACAATGGTAAGAACCATTTCGGTAGATAAGGAAAAATATTTAACGCATACATAATCATGAATTCTCACATAGTTAAAATTAACGGGCAACTTTTAAATCACTGCAACTTATATAAAAAATTAAATCAGTTCAGTACAGACAGAAATACAAGTCTTAGAGGTTACCAGTATCAATTGTATAACTGTACAATGTTTATTTGGAGACATTTAAATAATTCACATTTTAACATCCTGTTACCCGTAAACTTTAAACTATATTAATGCAATAATTTTGACTTTTATTTAAGTAACAGTAGAAATGAGAAAAGTGGTTGTGTGAGCTCTTTCGGTGATGGTTGCATGGTGGTGGCGATGCTCGTGCGGTATTCAGCCGTGGTTCACGTTTACCCCAGACTCCAGCTCCGAGGCAGGCGTCTCCGGCTCCTCGTCGTTATATATGTTCTCCGCCATCTGCCATACCTGCAGGCAATATTAAACAACTACTGTGGATATCCAATATAACAGATATGTATTGATATATAAAACCTTATAATATTTAAAGTGTCAAAGATGTTCTGATCATGTTCTAATAGAAGAAAATAAGGATTTTCTATTATTGTTTGAATACATCTTTCTTATGTTAAACAATAAAAGGAAAATTTTGGTAAAGATTATCCGAAACAAAAGAAATAATCCTCCTATTAACATTTACTCCCATATGTGCCAAGAATATCAGCCACAATGCTGTAAAGATTAGTCACTAGAGATCAATCCCCACGCTTCTTCAAAACATATATCACCTTATAAACAGCTATTTCATCTAACCCATATAGATATCTATAACTAATTGATTCATAAGTGAAAACATACTCATAAATAATACTCATGTAATATAATTGAATTATTAAGTTAATAATCTGTATTGAGCGAAAATTTAAATCATCAAATCTATACCTGCATAATATTGTCTTCAGACACAGAGCAAATGACCCACGGCTCGTTAGGATTCCACGAGAAGTCTGATATTTTGGCGGTGTGACCGCCGTGAATGAAAAGTAGCTCCGGAGGGCCATCCTCCGCGTCCTCTGCAGTCTGTTCCTCTCCGATTTTAGAGAGATCCCATACATGCAACCTGGACCAATGCACAGTTTATTAGGTTCATCGCTTATTAGGCTTATGAATTAAATAATGTTTTTATATAGTTTTTCACTTGATAGTAAGTGATATATATATATCCGTCCACCCATTTCAGAGAAGCTTTGATTACTATAAGAAACAGTACACCACATTGCACAATTTAATACAATTGTGTTGTTACTCAAATGAGCAAACACTACAGAACTTTTTGAATTAATTTCCATACATTGCATTAATTACTTTGATAAAAAACACACTTTCTTTTAAAGGGGACTCGGACAACATTATAAATTATGTCTAAGAAGCAAAAAGGATGTAATTGTCTGACAAATTAACAGATATTGTACTGTAACACTGTACCTTCTATCAGTGCCACTGCTAGCAAGAATGGTTTCATTGTGAGGTGACCATTGCACCTGGAATATTTCATCCTTGTGTGACTCGAACGAGTGCAGCTTCAGTTTCAGGTTGCGTAAATCCCAAAGCGCCACCTACAGCATACATGTACACATTTAATGCAAACAAAAAAATATATAAAATTTGTTACACATCTCTAAAACAAGTTGAAAAATGTATCTTCAATATTTTTATCATCATGATCAGTTAAATGTGCAACATATGAGTTGCAAGGCTGGATTGACAATGGGCGGAGAATATCTCATGGGACATTGAGTGAAGGGTTTAAGCTATGAATGTTAGGGTTATGTATGTATTAGCAAAAGTCAATAGAGTTCTCACCGTTTTGTCAGCACTGCCAGTGGCTAGGATAAACTCCGAGTAAGGGTTGAAGCTTAGGCAATTGACCTCCGCAGTATGAGCATCCACTGTGTGGGATGGTTTTGATGTATTATTACACCTGTGAAATTGAAATAGCAATTTAATATAAACTATGGATAATAAATACTCATAAATATACCAATACAATATTGATCATAATGAATGTCCAATTTTAACATGCAAGAAAATGAATTTATGTTATCTTCTCAATATGTAGCATGAGAAAATGTAAAATCTTTTATTATAAATCATTTCATGTAACGGACTAACACTTGAACACTATTATACCAGGTGTTAAATGACAATAAGGTCATGGAGAGGGAAGAGAGCACGCCCACATAGAATAGCCTGATTTTCACATGAAAAGCTTGTGCAAAGACATACTTTATCAGAGGCTTATTTATAATTTGAGACTTTTAACTGGCCCAAACAGGATCAAAAAAACCTTTTTAGCAACAATATTATAACAAATGACCATGGAACTGATATATGAGTAATTTCACCACTTTAACAAAGCAATGCCATCAACATTATACACAATCATTGATTATAAAGTTCAACTAGTAAGACAGATCGTAATTTAAAATAATAACTTGTCACAATCAGGTCTTCATGTATAAAACAAAATTTTGCATATTATTGCTATTTTAAAAATTAAATTGTTATGACATGTTGTTATAGTTAATAATAGTATATAAGTTTTTATTGATTTCAATGATTTGTAATTACCTGGTGTCCCAGATCATAAGCTTCTGATCATCTGCGACAGAGCCGAAAAGTGATTCGTGCAGTAAATGCCAAGCCACATCCTCTACAACGGCGGTATGTCCCGTGAACACAGACTTAGCTTCAATCACACGCCCCTCCTTCGGTGTGGCATTTATATCCCACAAGCAAATTGTGTGGTCATCACTAAAACAGCAATTAGGTACATTCTCAATAATGATCTCTCAATCTATTTTAACTTAATAATTTGATTTTTGAGACAGTTTTACTTTTTTTATTATGTTCTAAAATGTTTAAAAAAATGTATTTTTCAACATAACATACTTATATTTTTTTTTCAAATCAAATTTAAAATGTTGACATACAGAGTTGAATGTGTAAAGTAAAACTTACCTAGCAGAAAGAAGGTAGCCATTTAAATTAGGATTCCATGATAAACCATAGCCTTCTTTTTGATGTCCCCGCAATCTAATATATAACATAAATAAAACCATGTAATACAAGCAAAAGCACCATGAAAATATATCAAAAAGAAAATAAATAGAAACAAGATATACCTTAGATCAGGGTGACATTCGCCTGATGGCTCTGGCTTTGATGGATGCTTAGTGTAATCAAACACAAGTACATCAGAGGAAGGAGTTTTGGTTGCAATGACACAGGGGTTCTGCGGCATATAGCGTGCCCTATTGACTTCCCCCTCATGGTTTATCTTGATTTCTATATCTATTTTGCCGGATACTGAACCAAAACCTCCAAATTCTGCAAAATTTAATCACCTCATTGAGAATTACTAAATCACAGCAATTTAGAAAATTAGAATGAAATTTGTTTCATTTAATAACACTATATACTTTTCACAAATTGTTACCACTTAACAGCCAAGAGCTTTCTATGGCATAGACACTATATCCCTGTAGTAGGGTCATTCAGTAGTTAAGTTTTAATATCTGTTACAACATGAAACAATCATTTAGCAAAAAAGTTATTTTAACTGAAATGATTTTTGTTCGAAACAATTAGAAAAAAACATTTATTTAACAAAAATCTAGATTGTTATAATTGTCTACCTTAAACATTACATCTTGTCACAAGATGCTATCACCTTATGCGCCTCATGTCCAAAAACAAGTAAAAACTCAGCAATTCATGTCATTAAAATTTTGCAGTCTGTTTTGTGCATGATATACATTAGAACTGTAAATGTTACTTACCGCCTTTATCATTGTCATAATGACTTGCATCAAACTGTGCATCTTCATTTGGAAGCTGAACACTTGCAATTAGTAAATGATTCTGCTCATCTGACGTATGTGTGCCCAATATCAACCTACAAATTCAGTTCTGGTAGAATTGAAGTAAAACATTTACATTTCACAAGAGAGAATTGCTCATCATACAACCCATAACATAATTGACAATTATAAATGCTATTATTAAGTAATGGCAAACATAAAATAAAAACATCTGCATTCAACACAATATTCAGTTAAAAAATATATCCCATATGTTAGTTTATTTTGTAAACTATTATCAATGTGAAACAAATAGAAAAACTGGCAAGTCTTTATAAACTTGACATTTCCTTCCCTGTTTAAGTACATCAATGCAAACCTCTGCTTGAGACAGTTTTTCTTAATAAATTTGAGTAAAAATGTCTTCATATTCAAACCCATAACACTAAATTTTTTGAGCTGTTCTCACCTGTGTACTGAATAGTCTTTTCCTTCTGGTCTAGTGACATCTGGAAGCCATTGAGCAGTAAGTGAGGGCCATTCCAGGGCATGGGTCATCACCAGGTCATATAAAAATGGAGTGTTCTTTTTCCATATTTTATATTCTTCATTTATAACTCTCTCTTCTACTGCATCATCAAACGTTTCTGTGTAACAAATGATTAAGAAAAAGTTAATGCTATTGTTCTTTTAACCAAAAAACAAAAGGGAAGCTGTCACAGAATTTGCCTCCATATGCTAATATTAATAGAATTAAGACTAATTATTCACCTCCATCGCCTTTATCACCCATGTTTTGTTACTAGCGAACTGAGGTTCGCCTATTAATAAATTCCTATGAATCTATAAATTTTCGCCGGCCCCGTAAAGGCGCCAAACAACAACCTTTTCTTGGCGTTACTGTTCAACAGACAATGCAATAACTTCCGGTAAAGACCGGATACAAAAAATTGTTATAAATGTAAACTTAAAAAGTTTTTTTAATTTGTACAAATTTTAAATGTTTAATAATATGAATAGTTTTAATATGATAAAAAATATAGTTATTTTCGTAAAGGTGCGTCTCATAATTTGTTTAAAGATTGTTATTTGATCTACCTAAAATCAACTAAAAGTCTCAATAATTACTTATAACTGTTAATGTTTAAATCTAAAATTTAAAGCAGTAATGGTCAAAACGCGAAAGAAAATATAAAATATATTTAAATTTCAAAATAAATAGCAACATTATTTAAATAGTCATTACAATACCTAAACAGGCAACAAAAATTAGTAGTCAAAATTAAATTGGTAATATGGCTGATGCAGTAACAGCACGTCGGGAAGCAAGGAGAAGAAGAGTATTAGAAAATTCACACAATAGACTGCAGCTTATATCAGGAAAAATTGAAGATGAATTTTGTAAAGGTACTTTTTATAGTTAACAAATTATTTTATCTTGTAAACATTGTAATAATGACATAAAATTATTTTTCAGATTCACCAAGACGAACTCCTATTCCAGACCAAACCGTGGATGCACCCGTTATAACAGAAGTAAATACGATCAATACGTGTTTTTTGAATAATGGTGTTATTAGTAGTGATTTGGAAACATTTGAATTCACACGAGAAAATGAAACCAACAATAGAGAGGTAACCAATGACTTGGCAGCTTTTCTGCCTTCTGCATCTGAAGCTACCCTAAATCAAAACCCATCTTTGCTGCAGAAGCTTCTTAATTATAAATATGATGTAGTTTTACTTTCATTATTATTACAATTTCTTAATGGATTGTCTTTATTCAGTATAGACACATATTTTTTCTTACCATTATTTATATATATTGTTACAAAATTATTATTTTTTCCAAAACAAAGTACGTCTAACATAGCTAATGCATTACTTCTGTTAAATGGTATTTCTGCTGAGAAAGTGGAAAAAACTCTATATGTAACACAGCTAGTAATGCTTATTTCACAAGATATTTGCATATATTTATTTATAACTATATGCATACAATCAATATGTATCATATTGAAAGATGATAGTTTAGTTTAATACATAATCCACTAGCAACGAGTTGTGAATACAGTTATTTTATTAATTGCTATAAGGGATATGTATTAAAGTGTTTTGATTGCTTGTGCCTTCAAAGTGAGAATTTGTGACAAGTGTGAGTTTTAGTCTCATATTGCCATTTTAGTTTTAATATACGTAATTTGTACATAATAAAAAAGCTAATCTGTTTTATATGAACTTTGTTGTTATGAAAATGCAGTGTGTATTGTCTACATTCTTAAGCCAGATTGTATTTCTAAACTTCCATTATTTTCAATAGTTAATAATAAACTGAGACTGTTACAATGGCTAATAATAGTAAATTAAAACTTTTTAGAACATTGACATGAAATATTAATAATTAGACAAATTTGCGTTTTTACATGTATTATTTTGTAGGTTTTAATTTTCAAATTGGTTAAAAATTTTAATATGTTTATGTAATCACATTTTATTAATGTATACTAAGTTTTATGTTATATTTTTAATTACAAACCATTAAAAAAATATTTAAATACATTAAAAATTAAAGGTATGGTATAATAAATTGTTAAATATTTTTATATGTGTATTATAATAAGTTTGCATAATATAGTAATGGGATGTTAAAATTTTCTGATACCAATCCAATTCTATACCATCATGTATCAACTGATACATATACAGAAAGCTCAATAGCATGTGACTATTATAACACTGTACTTAAAGAAACAGTATATTATATTCAACTAACAAATTCACAATAATAAATGCATTTATTTTAAAAACTGTAAATATTGTATTACAGTGGAGAAAAAGATGTACATATAAAAATGCCATTAAGTAAATTTTATATGTGATTTTTATGAATTTAATATGTTTGTAATCAATGTATACATTTAAATAAAACCAATTATAATAGAAAAACAGTTCAGCTTTCATTCCGTATTGTAAATTTATGAATGTATTGTTAAAAAAAAGTTTGTTTCTGAAAAATTTGTACCAAAGATTTATTATATCCATAACAAAGTCATATTGTTTTTAAATAATCAAGTATCTTGTTGTAACATGTCTATGTGTTCTTACTACAAACATTAGTATAACTCATTAGCTTCAACAATGAAATTTACTGCATGTGTTACCATTACCTGAGGAAGACGGGTTTATGTATCTTTTTAATTTCCCAAATGGAATAAACCTAACAATTGTACATCAACAAACACCCTAACAAAACTTATATATAATTAGTATGGGAAAGGGAAATTGTCATAATGTAAAAAATACTAAAGGCTTCAATGAAAAATATATATTTTTTCAAATATCTTCACAGTAGAAATGATTTAATTATAACAATGTGATAGATTTAGCGTTTTGCTTAAATGTATCCCAAGTAAATAATTGGATTGTATTTAAATCATCACCATGTTATCATCACAATATAATTGGAAAACATTTTATGTGGCAGTTACTTATGGCCGTTGTATAAAGAAATTTTAATTAATAAAACAAAGCAGATTTTATTTTAAATTATATTTTGTAAATTTTTGAAATAAAAAGCATGTTTTGAACAAAATTTTCATTTGTTTTACTGTTGATTTTTTTCAATACGCGTTTCTGAAATTATCAGTGTATTAAATTTTAATATTGCTTTCAAAAGTCTTGTATATCAATCATAGAAACATCAGCTTTGTTACATAGAATATTCAAAAATTTTAGTGACAAAAGCTTTAATTGATACAAAGATTTACATACTATAATAGGATAGGGTTGGTACTGTACTGTAAATATTTTATTAAAAAATTATCATGTTATTGATAGGACTTAAATTATTATTAGTAATAAGGAGAAAAATTTACAGTACTTAATGTTTTTTTTTTATCTGGAATGGACTAGTGTTTGAACTTGACCTTCATATGGTTTTATAACTGAGGCTTTATAATAATAATAATAAACATTTATTTCAGACACAAAAATCCATATTGTTAGTACATGTGCTTATTCTTTATGGTGAAGTTTATTCAGCTAGAATGTATATTTAGTCCTCATATGTTGACAGCCAGAACATGACAATGCTGTTATAGTGGCAGATTTACATTGTGGTCAGTTGCTAATAAGGCAGATCCAATGAAAGTTTAGACGGTAACTATGGAAATGTATCAAAAATAGGAAGACAGACAGTTAAAATTAGTTTTTTTTTAATATTGATACCTTACTCTTTATTCCTTACAAAAGTGCTTTATGGCACATCTTACTACTATGAGTTTGCTTAATCTACAACTAACTAGAAAAACATTAAAAATAAAAGTTAAGAGGAAAAATTCAACAATTTAAATGCATATAGATTAAATCATATAATGTTAAGTACTTTGGGAACCTAAAAGCAAACATAAAATAAAACAAAATGCAGAAATTCTAATGAATAAATGATTTTTATTACATGAATAACTTTAGTTAATGAAATCAATAACTAAGCTATGATAAATGAAAAAAATAACTAAAATTTTAAGAAACTCTTAATGCTATCGATTATACTCTTACTTTCTTTGGGTTTTGTCTGAATATGTTCAGTTTTAATGTCACCCGTGCTCTGACGTTGTATGGACTCCAATGGATTTATGGCTTTAATGCTGAGTTTGGCATCTTTTTTTGTTATTGCCTCTTGCTTACTTGTATCAAAAATGTCTTCTGTTGGCTTATTAATATTTTGTACATCTAAAACATTTTTCCTTATATTAGTTCTCTGTTTCAACTCAAAAAACTCGCCAGAGCACCCAATTTCCTATTGCCCCCTGACACCTTTATATTTTTTTTGTCGCCGTTTGTTGCGTACTAAATCTGAACGGCCTATGGAGATCATTTTTAATTCCCATGCTTCTAGGTCCTTACTGAAATTAAAATAATAATTATCATAAATGTATAATAATTATATATCATCATAAATGTATAACAATTAAGAATGGACTGGATGTCATTTGGAAACAATAATCAGGTCTTTGTCTATTTGCTTACAGGTATTTGTCCATGAGCT
Source organism: Pachliopta kotzebuea (assembly GCA_018246255.1). Classification (NCBI taxonomy): domain Eukaryota; kingdom Metazoa; phylum Arthropoda; class Insecta; order Lepidoptera; family Papilionidae; genus Pachliopta; species Pachliopta kotzebuea. The sequence continues at coordinate 7,149 of DWLS01001325.1, read as the reverse complement.
CCTCGGCCTGTTTCTCATAGATGACTCTTTCACTTTCAGGTAATTTTATCCAAATAGCTTTAATTTTTTCTTGGTATTCCTTCAAATTCTGTGAATTTTGAAACAGATCCCTTTTTGATTGAGAGAAAAGAAAATATGAAGACATTGGTTTCTTCGGCTTACCCATTTCTTTTAATTCCTGTAATGTAAATGTAATCTTATTATTTTTTTTTACCTTTTTTCAATAGAGCTTTTATTAAAGTATAAGTTATAAAATAAACTCTTTCAGTAGTAAATGGTCACAGATAACTAGTTATCTAGTATGTTTAAAGATGCACATAACAATCATTGGGAATACGCAGTAATTAGTTAGGTTGATGGATTTTCTACTAGTATGGATAAAAATTTAATTAACTTGTAATTCTTCCATATATCAACTTTGCAAAGTAGATTACTTACAGCTTTTAATTTTCTTTTTTCCTTAGCTATTGTCATTTCTTCTTTTACTCTTTTAATATCTTCTTTTTGTTGTTCTGTCAATGATGCCTCATATTTTTCTTTAATTTTTCTGTACTTTTCTTGGTCTTTTTCAAATTCTTTAAGCATTTGTGCCTTTGTCTGATAATTATCAATTGTGTTAAATATTGAAAAATATTTTAAATTTATAACACTTTTACCTCATTAATATTACAAAACCACCATATTTATTAAAAATTTTGTATTTTGATTTTTTTTAAAAGGAAGTAGCTTTCTATCTGTTAATGTATTTTATTAAATATATTGTAATATTTTATAGATAAGAATTTTAAAACATAATAATACTTCATTTTTCACATATATAATGTGAGGCAATCGCTAAGTAATTTCCATGACTCATAACTATTTTTAGCTCATACAATAAATAAAATTTCATCCTCAACAATACATAAAATTTCATGGTCATATTCAAAAGAAATCAAAATTTTTTCCTAAATAGGCCAAAATTCAAACAAACATTTAAAAATTTAAAAAAAAATTACACCTCATTATCTAGCTCCTGCCAATGTTTAGATATAGATAAAATAGCTTCTTTAGATGTGATTCCAGGATTTCTAGCTAGCAATGCTGGTCTCATTTGATTCATAAATTTGAAAAACGGAGTCATGGGCCTTTTTGGTTTTTCTATACCCAGTCTTGCTTCTGCTGACTTCCTAGAGTAGCTACATTCTGGAACATTGTTTATCCATATTGTCCTGTAAATTAGTTAATATAAAGTACTGATAGCTAAATGCAAAAAAAAATAGGTACATAATAGTGTACTCTTGTCTTTCAAAACAAATAAAATCATAAATAACAAAGCGTAATAACCTAAAACGCACCTTGTGTGAAAAACTGTTTTGTAACTTCCTATAACATAATTACAAAGACGACTTATTTGTGTAAATGAAGACATTTCCAATTTTATACAATTTTTTAAGTATTTTCTGGAAGATAAGATTTACAGATTTCTCAAGTGGATCTGCTTTCCCGTGGCCATAGACAATCGTTTTGCGACGCTGATAGATTACTTACTAAAAACTAACTATGTATTTATAATCTGTACATATCAAGTCATATACACTTCATAGACTAAAAAATTTAAATAAATACAAAATTATTTGAAAAACATTAGTGCCCAGATATAATTTATTGAGAGTGCAATAGCACATTATAATTGCCATAAACTCTGAATTGGTCAAAGAAATCAGAAAATTGTCGCCTTTAATTAGTCGAGAATTCCGAAATCAAAATTGCCACAATAAATGCATTAAGGGTTCTGTACATAAAATAAAACATTTTCGGTTTATGTTTTAGCTAAAATAAGTCATATTAAAGTGTATATATGCTATTGTCTTGTTGCAAATGCCTTTCTATGAAACTGATTTCTGTATAATACATAGTCTTTTTTAAAATATGTGATTAAAAATGTTTAGAGCAATAATGTAAAACAAACGTAATGTTTGTATTTAGTATTTTATTAGTTCCTATTTTTACTAACTGTTTTGACTACTACCTGAAAATTCGCCAGAAAATTTCAGACTTGTGATTATTTAAAAAAAGAAGAAAGGGAGTATAAGTATAGTTCAATTTTCTTTCATTTCTCAAAAACATAGACAGTATAAATATTTAAAATATGAGCGGCTGTAGGTATTATTTTTTTTTCCTAACAGTAAACTGCGATACAATATTCGCATTTGTGTTCACGAATGTTGTTGCGAGTATTTACACCCGCATTCACTTTCATGAGTGGCGGAAATTGATCATTTGTTATATCGCTCTAGGTGAATTTGATGTGAAAAAAAAATGAAAGATTGTGTTCTTTTTAAAAAGTGTGGGCTATAATGTCAATTGTGCAAATCTTTTTTAAGTACCTTAGTGACTTGGTTAACTGCTTGCCTTATAACACTGAGAGTCCATGGTTCGATTTCGAATGAACTTGCTGTATAGTTTGGATAATGGCAAAGTTTTTACGAACCATCCTGGCTAACTATCTGTCTAATGTTGTTATGACTTGAAATTTTTAAAATACAACTTCCTTTCCAAATAGTATTTCATTACGGACTTGCCCGAGGTCGCTTTAAAAACTTTTCGAATTTAAATGTGTATGAAATTTTTGTTTTTGTGATTTTCTAGAAATGAATTATGTCAATAGTTAAAGAGTAAAACACCATAGTTAATTTAATTCTTTTTATTCTTTCCAAATGCTTAAATTTAATTGTACAAACTATTTACACAGGTCTTGTTTTGTAAGCAATATTTACAAGATATACACACATTGCTTGGTGTCTATTTTGGTAAAATAGTGGTGGGACTGACGATGTTGTCAACATTAGACTTATTATTTATACATTTGTAGAATCATTCCTGAAAAATTATTTTTTTTATTTTAGTTTAGCTTTTAAAAGATATTCCTCATTCATACACAGTAAAGACGTAAAATAACAAAAATTCATTATATAATAATTTTTAGGTTATAAAACAATTTTGACCTGTACATACAAAAGGTAACGACAAAAATAATTGTTTTGGCCAAACTTGCATTCTTGAAAATTGCAAATGCTGATGCCTAGGTTAAAACCATTGAGTCTCAAATTACATTGCTGACTAGGAAGCAGCAATACAATGTTACTTACTCTACATATGTATTCTGTTTTAACTTCCCGGTTGGAGCCGTCTAATTTTAAACAATTTTGGTTGTGGAAACCTACAACCTAGTGGTTCTTGTTTAATAATTGTATTTTATAAGAACAACTTAACGAACGAAAGAAATCTATTTTTGGGCTAAGGACTGAATATTATTTTGTTTTATTAAGTTTTTTTACACTCAACACACTTTATGTACTAATATTTACAATTTTATTCTGTATTTAATATCGAAACTACATTAACATTATTTCGATATACATTCTGTATATATCACTATAAATTCTGAATAACTTATTATCCAACTATATTATATTTACAATTTTAATCGTTCAATGTTATCTACAAACAAAATTCACCCTTTGACATAATATGACTTAAAAATTACAGTAACAGACTTATTTTCAATGGCACTAATTTATTGTTACTACTATAAACTTAAAACATAGATTGTCACACCATACTTTTCATTAGAAACTTGATTTCATTTTCAGTATTGATTAAATACAGTCATAGAATTGTTTCTCCTGCTGAATAATGATAATGTCTTGGTTTTCTATATGATTGATGTTGTGGCGGCCTATACGTTGCATATTTATGTGAATGTCGAGGCAAAGAATGAGAATGTGCGGCATAGCATTGTAGTGTTAAAGGTGTAGGCGGCGGTCCCGTTGGACATTTTGCCATAGCTGGTTTTCTAGGACCCGATATTCGTCTCCAAAGCGCCTTCAAGCGCGGTGTCGCTATCCAAACAGCAACCATAACGCCCAAGATTTGACTAGCAAATATTCGGAATAAAAATATCCAGAAGGCAGGGCGAGGTTGAGTCAAAGGCTCTGTTGAAGGAACGGGAGCTGCCAACCAGTCGTCTCGCCATGTGTATTCGTATATCCAAGTCGCCAGTATACACGTCGATGGCACTGCGTAAAGCGCTGCAAATGCGCCCAGTCTTAACACGCTCTGATCCGTGTGTGGCTGCGGAGAGGAATTTAAAAGCGCCGTGGGTGCCGGCACGGGAGCTGGTCGCTGTAGAATAGCCCGAAGACCCGAAGCCAGGAATAAGCAGCCAAGTAGCAAGCAGATTGCTTCGGGAATGATGACCAAAGCCAGTAAAGATTTGCTTGACTGATTACCAACGAAACATGTACCTGAAAAAGAAAAAAAAACGTAATGTTAAAAAAAATTAAGCGGCTTTTAAAAGTCTGGCGCATTAGCAACTTTAACTGTCTAATAAAAACCTGTTATAATTAAAATCAACCCAAGACTTGGTTTCTTGTATGTAGATACTCTTATAATCACATAAGGAATAGTTGGGGATGAAAATTATTCAAGGGTCATCCTTGTGCGAGCGGTTACTAAGTCCAAAGACTTTTTCAATGTAAAACAGCGGATATGGAGCCTTTCTCTGGAGTGCTATTTATCGAGCTGAATAACATTCCGTTTCCCTATAAAGCAGCTCTTAAAGCGAACACCTACACAAACAGCCGGCAAGAAAAAAGGCTTGCATTAATAAGGCATCGGTTAAAAGGGCCGATTTAAAATTGAAATACGAGCGTGCGAGGTAGAAAGGTGTCGTATTTAACGGCTCGAATAATGGTCGAGCATTTCTTTTGGTCTGTATAATGGAATCCAAAATAATACAAACCAATCAACAATACACTGTGCCGGATAGAAACAGCAATATGCCTGAGAAATGAGCCTTGCGATTCTTCACCCATGTCGCTTTTTGAAAGAGTAATAGTTTCCATATACAAAAATATACATTTTAAATTAAATTAAAAGTAATCTTTACAGCAATTTAATAATTAAAGATCTGTTTGTCTTTGCCGGAAATATAATCTTTTTAGATATATCGGTGTTGATTGTAAAATTATGCGTAAAAAGCAAAAACCTATTTTTTTTTTTACGTCGGACTAGGTTAATGCTGTGAGTGAAAATAAGGATATGGTCTATGATGGTAAAGCGCATTAACCTAGCATTTGCTAGGTTAATAGGCATTTGCCTATTCACTCTTTTTTTGAAGACGCCCACATCGTAATTGGACGGGAACACTGACGCCGGCAAGTTGTTCCACTCCTTAGCTATCCTTATTAAAAACGAGGAGCCAGACCTCTTAGAGCGTAAACTGGGGTAAACTGGCGTAAACTAACAATACTATTAAAGAAACTCGGTGCTTTCAGAAAAGCAATATTGTCTCTGTTAATGCCACTTATTACATATTATGAAATTAGTAGTTAATCTTAAAAACGAATGTAAATGACGGAACGTTTTATCATAATATTTATATGTGAACCCCGTCGGCAAAGTCAAATAGAGCGCCATGTTTTAAGTACAGTCTTAATACAAACATAAAGAGATGTAGTTTGTGTGTAGTTTCTTTGTGTATCTTGCAACAAAAATTTCAGTATCATTATCAGTGCGGCGCTATTGATATGTCTCTTTTACTTTATAAATTAAGAAAATACCGCTTTGTATCTTATTTGATAAAAGACGTGTTTTAATAAGCGTACTTTCATATTTATCAGTTCCTCTGAAAACAAATTAGGTAGCGCTGAATAAAAAATAATAAGAAACTCGTAATTTAGCTTGTTAACCACTGAGGATTATTCCTTCGGTTTAATATTAAGTTATATTACCATAACATTAAAAAAAATTATGGGTGCCGTAAATAGGTACAATAATTTTGTGTTATAATAAATACGTAACATTTCTATGACTAATTATAAAACCATAATAAAATTACAAATGAAAACTTGATAAAGGCGAGACATCAGCAGATCTCTTGACATTATCCAGTTCCGTTGTAATCAGAGTAATTAATCATTGCCACCTTAACATAATGTATTATCTGATTTATTATACAATCATCATTTCATCCGATTCCTGGTTTAAATCTGGTGGCTTTCAGCGAACCTTTTCATGTCGTCTACCTATCTAGTGGAGAAACAAGTCTGTTAACGCTGCGCTTTTCGCTGTGCCTCTTTTTGATAATTTCAAATGTAACATTTTTAAACATTCTGATTATTCCAATTTTTTACGTCCAAAATCTCGGCAAAAGTAATATTTTTTTTTATAATCTAAGGAGTCAGTATTATTAAGAATCTGAAATTGAATAGGCCCGGTAGGTACTTGAAGACAAAACCTTCAATGCGGTTATTATATGAATGCATGCTCCCGCGCACTCGTTCGAGATTTAATCGCTTTGAAAATGCCGCCGATCAAATAATCAAAGAGGGAACGTTAAACCATGAATCGCCATCGCTATTATGGCACTTCGATACGGATGTATGTTAGATTTGTATTGATCCATTGCCTTTAAGAAATACGGACTCACAATTTTTTATTAATCTTGCATTACCTACGGAAGCTGCTCATTACATCAACAGAAAACGTCTATGGCTATACACAACAAAAACTATATGTTTCGTAATTTAATGTTCTAGCGAATATTACAGTAATACTTTTGATTAAATAATTACTTCTGAGGAGTTTGTTTATTAAAATGTTGTAATTACAATCTTTTTAGTCGAGAACTTTTTGACTTGTTTGTACGTGTACTATTAAATTTGAAATATATTATGTATAAAATATCCATGTTCATAAACAATTTTATTTTATCTATACCAATTATGCAGTACTCAACGTTTTTATTTCATACGCTGATTTGAATTTCTATAAATAAGAAATAAAACGTGAATAGTACAAATATCACGTTATTAATTATTTATCCTGCACAATGTGTTACTGTGTATTTACTTAAACTAACACTTCGCTGTTATAAGCAGCCATATCATATCCATCACGTCATTTTTATTGAATAAAAAATAATAGTGTTTTGGAGGGGAAAGAGGATAGTGAGAGAGATTTTTAATCAAAAAACTATCACGCCGTAGACAAACATTTATTTATTTCTTACACCTAGTGTAAAGGACAGACTTAATGCCATTGGCATTATCTTACAGTCTACCTTGGGTAGTGCAGAGATGTTATGAGGTAGGCAGGTGCATA
>DWLS01001324.1:0-22442 GCA_018246255.1 Pachliopta kotzebuea | reverse complement strand
ATTCCTGGGAGAGGTTTATATCCAGCAGCGGATTGTCAGCTGTTGATGATGATGAATAATCTAGTATTCCTAATAAACTCGTATATAAAATGATGATATCTGATGGGATTCTAGAAGTAATTGTGCTCTTCTTCGTGTTTCTGTTTTCTCTTACCATTCATAGATGATTTAAATGATCAAACTCACTCTCCATTTTGATGGACCGGCAGAAGGTAGATTCGACTGTTGGTATATGCTCTAAGGGATCCTTTAGAGAACAGTTGACGACACCTAAACTGAAAGGGTCGAACTCTTCACCGCAGCGAGGGTCATACGCGCTGTTGCAGTCGTAGCAGAATATAGAAGATGCTGGAATTTAGAAGTACAACCATCGGTTATTATTTGAAGTAAATTAGATTTCCTTCTTCATCTGCTGATAGGCTTCGTATGGAAGAAGTATTTGAGTCGTTTTCCATCACACTGGCCTTATGCAGGTTGATGAGGAATCACAGCCTTTGTTGATTAGCAGGATGCTGGAGTAAATAAAGTTGGCTTGGATCTCGTGAATTGTTGTGTGGGATCCCTTACACCCCCAATTTATCCCCATTGAAGCAGAGTTGTGATAAATGTCCATGATCTATCCATTATCGGTTGAGAGTTATCTCTAGCAGTGGACTTTTATCAGCTGATGATGAGGCTTCCATTTAAAAGGATGTTTTGTCTGAAACTTGTTACTTAAATTACTGAAGTTAATTAAGTAGTTACCACGTAACACACGTAAATCAGTTCAACTTGGTCAAGTTACGGCGTAAGGTTAATTTGGACCAAGTTCAACGTCTGTAATCCAATACGAATGGTTATTTGTGAGGTTTCCCCGGTCGCAGTGGCCCACATGCTGTCACCTGGAACACCTAATACCTTCCATTTGAATCGGTACAAGTTCACAATGAAGTTACATTCTAGTTTCAACCAATTTTTGTTTTATTTAATTACTCTTGCCCATAACAAACCGGCGCTGGATAAGATGGTATACACAGCATAACAATTCACTCGTCGCCGTCAAACATAAGATGTTATATCTCGTTACCCCAGTAATTTCACTAGCATACAGCACCCTTCCAACCGGAACACAGTAAAGTCTGCTCATTACTATTTGGTGGTAGAAATAGTAGCTGTGATCTTATCTAGCCGGTCTCAGGCAAAAGACCTACCACCAGTTTGATAGTCAAACCAAATTCATCCCACTCTCTCTACGTATTTGGTTTATTTTTAAACTTAAACGAGATGTCATATATAGAGAACGAAAGATAGGAAAATGAAGAATGAAAGAAAAGTTAGTGAAAAGAAATAGAGAAAAAGAAAAATAAGAAAAAATCTAAATAGAAAGAGTAGACCCTTAATCAAACAGGAGGGGGAACTTACTAAATATTATTTAAAAAAAAATAATATCAAATTATTTTATTATGTACTAACTTATGCTACATAAAATCAATTTTATAAACAACCGACTTTACTTAGATAACTTAAAGTTATTTTAGGGAACAATGATGAATAAGAAGAGACTAGTACAACCTAAACACACGATGACATCTATCATTTTCTCTTTGGATCAAACTTAGTTTAAAGTAAAATAATTAAAGGTTAGTTAAGTTTAAGAAGATAGTAATAGACTGCAGGGTCCAGTACAGTTAAAATTCTTGAAATAAATACAAAAGGAACTCTACTATTAAAGGTGTTTTCAAGCATCATTGGAGGAGAAGGATAATAGAAGCAATTACAGCATCATATGCATTAATATCTAGTAAAATAGGAGAGAAGTTGTAATGAAGAGGAAAGGGATGATAGAGTGTTATTGGTTGGATAAAAATTTAGTTTGGGGTCTAAAAGGCTCCATACCAACTCACGGGACACAAGCCATCCTCACCTGGTCGCGGTGCATCTCAGGCTCTACACCAAACCTTCATTGAGCTACCACAGTAAGCCCAAATCCCACCGAAATCTCGGCATTACTGGGGAAGGCCTATATCCAGCGGTGGACTATCAGCTATTGATAACGATGATGACGATGATGATGATGATGTGCTTTGAAAACGCTTAAATTTTTATACTAATAACTTATCGTATGTATGAAAGATACTGAAAATTCAACTCACCATATCTAGTGCTGGTGATGATGATGATAATCACTAACCATTTAGTATTTACTATAGTTCCCATGGTTCCGTATATATCACCTTTCGACGTCGGTCCGATACTAAATTATATGTACGTTGCTTCGGCAGTAATTGAATTACACGAACCACCTTGTCAAGTGTTTAGATGAAAGCCTATGTAGGTAGTAATGCGTTCGCATACTTGACACATGAGATTGTTTAAGTAAATATTTAAGTTTAAGTTGTACATCATAATAATTTGTATTTTCTTCTTTATTCTCTTTCTATCCTGAAAGGTCGATTGGAAGAGAATGCTTCGTGGCATTATAACCGCCTTTTTGTTTACTGTGTCTCTTTTATACATAACTTTCTTATGTTGATTGTGCAAGTAAAGTGTAAATAAATTAATAAAATATTATATTTATTAAATAATCTACTAGTTAATAGTAAGATCAATATTTTTTTTAGGTACTATAACCCCTTATATATTCTTACTAGTGGTAGGTCTGTATCGAAGACCGTCTAAGTATAGCATATAAGTACACCGCAGCTCGTATTCCTACCGCTAAATAGTAATGTAAACATTACTGTGTTCCGGTTTGAAGGGTGCTGTATTCTAGAGAAATTACTGGGGTAATGAGATAACACTTTATATCTCAATACGACCGCTATGATGGTGTGTATATCATCTTAACCAGCGGTATGTGCCAGCGCCTTATAGGAACATTACGTGCGAGTCATCATTCTTCTTTTCTTTTTTAGCCATCATTATTTACTTGTGTATTTACTTAAGTTATTATATATGAATAATTACATTATATGTACTAATCATATTTGCTCACTGTTTGTATTATGTTATAATATACAACATGTTATTTACTTAAAGTAAACTTCATCCTTTGCATCTTCTCTACCTTTGCTAAGTTCTCATTTATATACAGTTATTTGTATATAATAAAATGTATACTTTAACAGGCTCTATTGGTATTTGGATCAATTTACAATTTACAAAGTTATTGATGCTTGTCACTTATCAATGTTTGCGTGCGTGTAATTTAGTGTCAGTAAGAATTACCAGCGCGTGGCAATCAGTCAACTTAACAGGTCTATTTGAATGTATTGAACCTGTTTAGTTTTTTTTGTTAATTTAGTTTGTTATATTCTAAGTTATAAGTGAAACATATAAGTACTATTCCAAGGGCCATGAAGCCTTATTTTAGGTCATACTATAACTTTGTTTTTTCACACGCTTTGCAAATTGGAGGAGAAGATTAATTAGAATTCCACCATCATGTACATAAATATCTAATAAAATGATAGAAAAGTTGTAATAAATAAGAAAGAAATGATAGAGTGTGAGTGGTTAGATAAAGATTTGGTTTGCCAATTTCACCTGCTCGTGGTGCAGCCTGATATACAAAGGCTCTGATTCCTCATCAAATCGCATTGATAAGCGCGGTGGGAAACGACCCAAACCAGATTGAAGAAATGCAGAATAGGAATGAAAGATGAAAAAATGTGGAATGATGGATGAAAAATAGGGAAAAGGAAATGAGAAAAGAAAAATAGAGTACAATAAAGAAATAGAGAAAAAGACCCTTAACCAAAATACGTAGGAGGAACGCATTAACCAAAGAAAAACTGGAACTGTTGGGAAGACCAATATCCAGCAGTGAATATCTACAGCTGATGAAGAGTTATTAGTATTTGGCGGTAGAAATAGAAGCAGTGGTAACTAGACAGTATCTGGCAAAAGAGACCTTACACCACTGAAAGTACTTATCTTGTAAAAAGAAGAAACTCTGACTTCGATTATGCTGTAAACTAAGCTCTTGGGTTCAAACTTGACGATAACTTATGCAAACATTTCCAAAGCGAACATAAGTTTTAACTGGTGATAGTCTGTTGCCATACATATTGGATCTTCCAAATAAATTGTGTTTTGATTTGAAGGGCGCTATAGTTAATGATATTATCATCATCATCATTAGCCAGATAACGCTCATTGTTGAGCATTATTAAAAAGTTGCATAATTAAAAAGTTTTGATTATAAAAGCTCCTTTATATATATCTTTTTCGTTCGTTTGAGTGATATTTTGGCTTTCATGTCGTTGCTTTATTTTTCTCTTTCCCTCTTCGTGTTTTGGGTTAGGGTTATTTACGCCTCTGTTTTTTTTGTTCTCTCTTTTATTCATTTCATTTGTTTGCGCTAATCTCTTCTGTTATTACTCCATTACAGTATTTGAACAGTTTCCGACGATTGTGGTCTTCATACATCAGGGAGAGGATGCTACCTATTAACCTCCTTCTCTATTTCCATACCTAAATCTGCTCTCTGTGCTCCATATTTGGGACAGTCAATTATCAAATATCGCACGGTTTGGTCCATCGATAAGAACAATTAGATGATAGTTTAGAGAGATTCATTATAATACATACTTCCTCTTAGAATTGAATAGTGGACTTCAGTGTTACAAAGCGAGAAGATATCAGATCTTATAAAATGCGTAGGAAAAGGTTTCATAAGGCCATTAATTCCAATTGCCGCAGCTCTCCAACATTTCCCTGGTAATCAAAGCTGATGTCTGATTGCAACATGATAACTAATTTGTTTAAAATTGCCCCCAGTCTAGTGCAATCGATAAATCTGTCGCAGTCAATTCCAAATAATGGCAATTTAATAACGAACAGAGTTGGTCGACTAACGCAATGTCCAACAAGTGTTATGTTCATAAAGTTGCAATTTGCTTCACTTAACTGTGGAGCTTGTTTATGTTGCATGGGTTTTTTTATATTCTATATGTGAAGAGACGAGCAAGGCAAATCTTAAAAGAGAAGCTTCATCTTATGGTTAGCGATTTCTTCTTAGTCTTATCCCTCATGAGTGAGGGTCGTGATCATCATGTGTACTGAACCATACGGCGACTTTCTTACCAGTTATAAAGGAGTGGTGTTGCCTTTGCCTTCTCCATTCCACATACCAGTCCGACCGCGGATGGTCATCACATAGATATGTGGGTTTCTTCACGATTTTCTCCTTCACAGTCAGAGCACATGATATTGGTGTTATACTAAATTGAAGAATTCATTGGTGCAGGCCGGAGTCGAACTCATTATCTTCGGATTGAAAGACCGGCGTTCACTAGGCTATATGACTTTAAAAGTTTAGTAAGTGATACGCTTGCCCGTAACGCGGCGCTGGTTAAGATGGTACTGTACCACATTGCGCTCGTCGAGAGACCAGTAATTTCAAATCGGAACATAGTAATGTTTGCAGGGTACTGTTCGCCTGCAATAGAAGCTACGGTGGTACTTAAATATCCTCCGGCAACGGAAACCTACCAGCGGTAAATAGCTTAGTCTTGATGATCCTAAGTAATCTTTCAGGGTCATGTATATTTTCAGAAACCTAAGAAAGCTATTAGTAATTAAAAAGAGAATCTTCGAGTTAAAACAAACTTCAGCCTGTTTTCTTAACAGGATAAAAAATGTTAGTGTAGTAGTAGTGTTAAAAATACAGTATTAAGGAACTAAGTTATGAATATGTCAGTAATAACACGTAAATAATAGTGACAAGTTAAAAAAAATCTTGTTAATAAACGAGGTAAATTGTGCATTGTAAGATCTTTGTTTATTTCCGTCATTGATTGCGTCATTTGATTCTTATAACGCGGAGACTTGCGCTGGTGGATAAGTATCTCAAGTTGCTTACAGACTCGCTTAGGAGAAAGCAATCTAAGTTATAGATTCTCCAACAAAATCACTATTAATAACTTCAGTATCAACTAGAAAAAAATGTGTAAGATTTCGACTTAAAACCTTATATTATTAGTGACAAAGGTAACTGGAAGTTATTCTTACATATTGCTAACTAAACCGGAAACTATAAATATGCTTAGAAGACTAATTTTTTATCGACTGATCGTTAACTTGAAGATAAGTTATATGTCTGTTTATAACAATGTAGTGGTAGTTAGGATGATAAACACTACATTACGCTCTTCGTTTTGATAATAGCCAGTTCACATTACATACATTCATGATATTATCAGTACATCTTTATATTATCAGTAGGACTGTTACATGTGAAGATATTTGAAAGAAGGCTTTATTTAGCTGATGATGGTGATGATAATGATGATGATGATATTAGCTACAGTTCTCATCAAATCAAAACACAATTTGGTTGGATTAAATACCAATACTGTGTCAGGCAAAATATTATCACCAGTTAAAACTTTTGTTCACTTCTAGATGTTAATATAAGTTATAATTAAGTTTAATCTTTATATATACTTTATATTTCTTCTTTACACAAGAGCTTACTTTAAAGCATGAGTGGAATGTAGTGTTGTGTATACAATCTTAATTAGAGTTATAATGTTATGAGCAAGCGTATCACTTATAATCAGGCGAACGCCTTGCTCGTTTCTTCGCATAACAATAATATCAAAGTTAGGATGTTTACACTGCAGCTATAATAAAACTTTTTCTGAGTCGTGTTTCCTCATGACTGAGGGTCGTCATCATGTGTAGTGAATACGACTTCCTTGTCAGTTATAATGTAGTGGTGTTGGCATTGACTTCTCCATTCCTCATATTAGTCCGACCGCGGATGGTCATCACATAGATATGTAGGTTTCCTCACGATGTTCTTCACCATCACTGCACGTGGTGTTGGTGTTATACTAACTGCACATAAATTGAAAAATTCATTGGTGCAGATTTCGAACCCGGTACTTTCGGAGTGGGAGGCCGGCGTTCAAACAAACAAGCTATCACGGACTTAATAAGACTGATATATTTATATATAAAATTGCTTTACTGTGTTCACTATGGCTATTGAGCATATGCTCATATACCATATGTACAGCAACGTAATAAAGTTACGTGTTACTTTACATAATTACGAATAAATTGGTCGCTTAGTCTCGTTGCGAAATTTGTAATAGTGTGCGCGTGCCAAGAAACTGTTACGGGTAACTTGCAGTAACAGCGTGTGGTGGGACCTCGTTATTAACTTGACTAACTTAGATTTCTATGTTCAGCTCTGGGACCGGTGAAGTCTTCGCGGCCTTAATAGCGGCCGAGGGTATTTACATCACCCAAAAAAATTCTATGTACATCTTCTAAGGTCAATTGATGAGGTTATAAAAAATACCACAGTATCAATTAAGTACTAGTACTGTTATATGTTCATAAGGAGTTCACCTGATAGTAAGTGACTCGCTTAATTTTACACGTAATTTCTCTAACAATAGAACCCTTGATTAATGATGATAAAATTCGCCACATATTTACAGTTTGCTAAAGAAATAATGGAAAGAATAATAGAAACAAATAATAGAACTAATATAACATAATGTAAAAGATAAAAGAAACAGTAAAAATACTTAAAATGTGAAATGCAGGAAATTTGGATTAAGAGGCGATGCTTGGAAGATGACAAAAGATAAGGATATATAGAATGAAAGAAGGAAGTGTAAAATAAAAAGGATAGATAAGTTAGGGAAAATAGGAATAGAAGAAAAGAATAACAAATAGAAAGACAAGACACTTACCAACAACACGAAAGGGAAAACTACAAAATTAAAGAAAAAACAGCACTCTTCAAACCGGAACATAGTAGTTCACATATTACTATTTGGCAATAGGAATAGGAGCTGCGATGGTCCTAGACGGTACCCGTAATGAATACCTAACACTAGACAAATTACGGATTCGAACCTGCTACCTTCATTTCGAAGACTATCTCCTATTAAATTTTTTAATATAATATATAGAACATACATATAGTAAGGTATCCTTATACCAATGATATGATTAGAATATTTATACTATATCTGTATTCTAAGTGTATTATAAGATAACTGTGTTTTTCATTCCGTATAAAAAAGTAAAAAATCAGATGTTAAGTCTCGTTACCACAGTAATTTAAATAGCTACAGCACCTTCAAACTGGAATATAGTAATATTAACATACTAGTCAGCAGTAGAAATATGTGGTGGTACTTAACAGTCTCATCACAGTCAAATAAGACTTACGCTTTACAAATATTGCTTCTTAAAGGTTACGAGTTTTTTTTTTAAATATTACTATGTATATCACATATACAATATATGTGCAGTAAATATACTGTAATAGTTAAATATCAATAAATTTACCTAAATGAATATAATAGATATTACATCACCTTATGCAATGTATACGCGTCTCCAGCTTTGTACAGCGAGCTATGTATTACTGGATGTGACATTAAATATTATTTTATTTACTGCAGTAAATTATTACTGAGGAGTATATAGTAGAAGTACTACTTAGTAAGGAAACTATTAGTAAGAATTTCGATTACATTTCTACAAGTTCGATGTATGAGAGTGAAACAGTAATGTATTATAAAAAATATGGTATGTAGTATACTAGTAGTAGGATTGATGCAGAACTGTATAGGTAGATACAAATGCAGTCTATAAATAGTACTGTGCAAATATTACTGTGTTCCAGTATGAAAGGTGGTGTATACTAGAGAAATTACTGGGCTAAGACAACACTGTTTTAAGAGGAGCGCAATGTGGTGCTGTGTATACCATATTAACTAGCGATGTGTTAAAATGATCACCATCAGGTGAATTTATAGAAGTTTTGAAAGTAGTGCTTAATAGTGTTTGGTCATATTACTTAGAACCTAAGTTCTTCTTGGGACAGTAACATACTAATGATGCCTTTTGTGGTACAGTCGTCTATAGGGTATGGTAAGTGTTTACCATCAGGCAGGCTGTATACTTGTTTGCTATCTTAATGGTATATAAAAAACCGGAAATGTATGTAATCCGTCATTGTATACAAATCCTAGGAAATGTGTACAATTCGAATATTATTTAGGAAATGTATAAAATATTGTTTGAAAAACTATTTAATGCATAGATATCCTAAGAAAATGTATAAATTTCCTCGGAATTGTATATAATTCCAATATCGTATTAGGAAATGTATAAAGTAAATGATTTCTGTTATAAAACACGTTGTTAATAATACTTTTTTTATTATAACACTTATTGAGACAAACGACTAACATTCATACCGTAAAATAACAATAAAATGTTCATATTATCTTACTAATTAAAACTTCTTAAATCAACTACATATAAACTTTTAACGTATCAAAAATCAACTTATATTTATTCTTATAAAATCAATTGATTTTTGGAATTACATACATTTCCTATGAATTGTATGCAATGACGCATTACATACATATCCGTTAACACATATAAATATATATATGTATACTTTTTATGAGCCTTTACCCGTATTATGGTTCGAGGAGTTTTAGTTTATTTTTAATGTTTTCTTTCTTTATCTACTTTTCCCTTTACATACATTTCATTACCCCAATACATTAATAAACTTAATTCAAGTTAAATCTAGGAGTTAACTTCTAGATCTGTAACAGTAGTTTTTTCTCTCCCCGCTCGGCTGGTCAACGGGGTCAAGTTCACCACCCACCGTCCGCACCGTCGCTTACTGTCCGCTGAGTTTATTTTCGCAAAACGAATATTAATCGCGATGATCCTATTGTTATGGCCGTAGTGTTGTGCGTTTGGTTGACCGACATATTCTGTTACGAAATTACTGGAGTAACGAGTAAGCGTATCAATTACCATCAGGTTAACGCCTTGATCGCCTCGTCACTTTATCGCATAAAATCATCATTGCAATTTACTGTTAACTTATACTGAAGATAAGTATCTTCAATTTATTAAAGAGTCAGTGGGTTGGTGATTTGGGGTGTAAGGGGTTTCACACAACATCTCATGGGACCTAAACCAACTTCACCTGCTCGTGATACACCCTGGTAATCAACAAACGAGGCGCTGGCTATCCACTGACCCAATTTGGGCCAGTGTGGTTCGAGGTGGCCCAAATTATCCCGTTATTGGCACAGACTAATATCCAGTAATTTACGTCTATCGACTGATGATGATGAAACGGGTTGGTGAACGCAGTAATTATTTAAAGTATACAGAATAAGTTTCTTTTTGTCTCTTCAAAAAGTAGTGTATATATACTAAGCTATTTAAAAAAAATATTTAACCGGTTGTGAATAATTATTATTAGGCTTAAGACAATGATGATACTATTACTCTATAACTTCTGAATCTTTAACTAGCAATAGAACGAGGTAGATTTTAATTAGACCGGGCGACGAGACAAGCAAGGCGTTCACCTGATGGTAAGTGATACGCTTCCCTATAAGTACATACTGAGCTCATCGCCTAGATACAAGGTGTTAAATCTCGTTACCCCAGTAATTTCACTAGCATACAGCACCCTTCAAAGCGGAACACAGTAATTATTATTTGGCGGTAGTAATGGGAACTGCGTTGGTACCTACCTAGATGGTCTGTGACGAAGACCTACCATCAGTAGTGTTAATACTCTAGTAGATAATTACTTATGTCAATGGCTTAATAGCTTAATAAAAGTTACTAAATATAAAAGAAAACATGTAAAACAAACAAAAGTATATAGTAAAGGTTAAGAAAATTGAAAATTGGAACAAATTAAAAAGAGAGAAAAAAACTAAAAGAGTCACCAAAGAATGTAAACAGGAAACTAGTGAGACTAATGTGGGACGAGTTGTATTATATGAAAACAGGACATAACGATTTTTGGGTAAAGGTTAATACTTGACCACGATCCCACTTGGTGTTAAGTGGCGATGTAGTCTGTGTACACTGTGGAAAGTTTGGAAGAGGAAATAGTGAAAGATGAATGGAAATCTATGTTAGAAAAGAAACGAAAAAAGTAGAAGAGAGAGAAAAGTTCCTTGTCCTACTTTTCGAGGGGACGATTGTAAAACAAAAAAAAAAGAGTACGAGTTAATGTTACTGAAGTAGATGTGTCTGTGAGACTGAGTTGGAGTTCAGAACAAAAAATAAAAAGAGTACAAGTTAATGTTACTGAAGTAGATGTGTGTGAGAGACTGAGTTGGAGTTCAGAACAAAAAAGAAAAAGAGTACAAGTAGATGTATTTAAGGAACTGAGTTGGAGTTCAAAACAAAAAAGAAAAAGATTACTAGTTAATGTTACTGAAGTAGATGCGTCTGAGAGATTGAGTTGGAATTCAGAACCAAAAAAATGTGGTTGGTGGTACCGGTGCGGTTTTACCACGACACAAGATTCAGGAAGCGCATGGGCCGGACTCTATAGAGCGTATTTCCGGCAACTAACGCTTGACTTTATCAATCCGGCTGCGGGTACACTTCCGCGTGCGAGCAGCGGCTTTCTCTCCGCTCGCTCGATAAGTGAATTAAGTTCAACCAACTTAAATGTTCCGAATGAATTAATATTCTTTTTTTATTTATTTATTGTACACACAAAATACATTTACAACAGAGGTTAATCGTAAAAAGATTTTCTTCCAGCAGACCTGTGAAGAAAGTTAATTAATGTAAAGTATAAAGCAGGTAGTTTAGGAGAATTACTGTGGTAACGAGATTTAACACCTTGTCTTAATGCGACGAACGCAATGTGGTGCTATACCATCTTAACTAGTCTCTCGTTATGATCAAGCGTATCACTTACCATCAGGTGAACGCTTTACTCGCGTCGTCATATATAAAAAAATCCCTTTAGGAATATTGTTTTTTACTGGTGGTAGGTCTCTGTTGCTACAGACTGTCTAGGTAGGTACCACCGTATCTCCTATTCCTACCGCCAAATAGTACTGTGCAAGCATTACTCTATTCCGTTCTGATGGGTAGCTAGTGAAATTACTGGGGTAACGAGACTTAACACCTTACGTCTCAAGGGAATGCAATGTGGTTTTGTGTGTACCATCTTAACTAACGTAACATTGTTGTTAGCAAGCGTATCACTTACTATCAGGTGAACGGATTACTGGCATCGCAACTTCATCGAATAAAAAAAATTCTGTCTTTTAAGGATATCCAAATCAAAGTAAAGAGACTTTTAGATATTAACATATGTATGAATCTGTTATGAAATTATAAATACTATATACTGCTTTAAATTCTATAAACTATAACATAAACTAGAGGGGTGTAAGAGGTCCCATACAACAACTAATGGTACCCAAGCCAGCCTCACTTGCTCGTGGTACACCCTGATAATCAAGAGACGAGGCTCTAGCTACCTACCAACCTACATTGAGAAAGTGTGGTGGGAGACGGCTCAAATCTCTCCACTATTAGGGAAGGCCAATATCCAGACATCTATCGGCTGATGATGAAGCAATTTTCTTAGAAGATTTTTAATTAAAATTTGATTAAAAAAAATGTTAGTTTATGGCTTAATCTAGATTATTTATTATCTAACTTACTAAGTTACCCCATTCACAGGTTTCCATGAAGCAATCGGAGAGACGATAGCCCTCTCGGCAGCCTCGCCTCGTCATCTCCAGACCTTGGGCCTGGTGCAGAAATCAATCGACGACACGGCCCACGACGTTAACTTCCTGTTCACCCAGGCGATGGACAAGCTCGCCTTCTTACCCTTCGCGCTGGTGATGGACAGGTGGCGCTGGGACGTGTTCACCGGTGACGTCAGGAAAGAACAGTACAACTGCCACTGGTGGAGACTCAGGTCGGTAGATAAATTTTTAAATTAGTCATCATCATCATCATTACCGATATCCACTGCTAGATGTATGCCTCCCGTAATATTGGAATAATTTGGACCATATACCACCCCACTGGCCCAATGCGGATTGGAAGGCAGTCAGTTTCATTCGATGATTAGAAGGTTCCACCAGAAGCAGGTGAGGTTGGCTTAGGTCCCGTGAGGTATTTTATGGGACCCCTGAAACCCCTGATAATAAAGTAGTTCATGTATATAATTACCAGACATAGATCTCTGATGCCAATTGTCTAGATCCTAGGGCAACACATAGAATTGCCGATAACCTGGGTTATTAAGGTTTTCCTATGTCCCACTTTGTAGACATAGCAATTATCACTACTGATGAATTAAAAGTTATGATGACGTTATGAAGTGTTGGTCTAAACTCACTCATTATCGAATGAAATCACTCAATAGAATTTATAGTATATGAACATGCTATATAATTAATTCAATACCGCTGTAATGATTTGTTCCTGTAAATCATTGAAGTAATCTCAAAACATAATCAGGCGATTAAAGTTTTTTTTTTCGCTTCAAACGGAAATAAGTTTACGCAAGTGAATTCAAGTGAAGCCTGTGAATTTCTGTATAAGGCCGGAAGTATGCCGTCTCTGTTCACATCCGGTAGCGGATATTTCTATGAAGTATTTGCCACTGGTTTCTCGTATGGGATGTGGTCCTATGAGTTCGTCTATAACCCTACTATCTGTTAGATAACATTAGTTACAGACGGACGTAAAGCGTAATGAGATTAGCGTGTAGGGTAACTACGGAACCCGGTGATTGAGGATAACCACAAAATACAGAAACATTAACATTCACCACTTTTGTTGTTTTATTTTCTCTCTTTACAATGCTTATCAATATTTCAAAAGCTCTACACTGGTTCTTACCTTTTCAAACTGTATAAACTTTTGATCCTTTTTAATGAAATTTAACCAGGTGGTAATGGGTGTAGGTATCTCACATAACACCACATGGGATCCAAGCTAATTTCACTTTTTGGAGTATCCTAAAAATCAACAAACTAGGCTCTGGTTTCCCATTAAACCCGCATTGAGTCAGCGTGGTCGGATATAGCCAAATTCCTCGATTATTGGAGGAAGTTTATGTCCACCAGTAGACCTCTTACGGATGACGATCATCCTATTGATATTCATTGCGGAATTTAGACCTTCACTAATATTGCTTCCTCTTAGTCGCCGTATACACGCAATAGGTAAAGCATGGTAGGTTATTTTAAAATCTTCTGTACTTCCAAATGATACTCTAGCATCAAATCTATGTTTAAGACAGATTGAAATAAAATCAAAATTACTGGAAAAGGCTGCTTTTACTTATAGTATACTTGTCAAATAGTTTTTGATTTTTTTTTAAATATACAGTCTCTTTATATACTATTTCTATTCACTTCTTTTCTTATGGCCTTTACTAACGTACTGCGTTTGATATCACATATATCAAAGAATAAGTTGTTAATGGGTATGATGATTTTGTATATTATATGTGCTTTAATATATGTATATCATTTGTTGTATAAATATATGAGCTTACGTCATGACAAATAAATAAATTAATTTGATATAGTTTGTTACGTATAAAACTAATGGGAAGAATTGTGATGTGTTACGGTTTCACAAAGTCGTAAATTTAGTTACTATTTACATTTAAATATAGATATGAATTTATGTATTTTTAAATGGTTAAAGAATCTTATATATTCTTGATTAAATTATTCTATATATTTTAACATTAAATTCCTAAAAAGTGAAGAAAGTCTGGTGAAACCAGTGACATGGCATAATGCTCACGCTTCGCTGGACTGGGAAATAAGCGACGCAGTGTGGGGGATATTCTAGGCCAGCAAACATAAGCAGTGTGCCGGTGTTACTTAATTTGACTCTATTATTATGTTCTAGATAATATAGGGCCCCGTTTGGCAACTCTTAAGGCTTGAGAGCGCACAAACAAAGTGCACATCTCGAAGCTGTTGATGAAATTTGCTTCATTAAATTTTTGAGGTTATCTTTTTATAAGTAGAGAAAGCAGATCGAAATAATTCACTTTGTGTCTATTTTGAAACAGTTGTTAAAAATAATTTGTTAGATGAAGCCATTAAACATGATTGTATATTAATATTTAGATACAAAACAGATTTGCCGTTGGGAAATTGTTACGTGGAATGTCGTTGGACTAGATATGTAATGGCTTTAGAATTGCTGGAGTACCACCGACCTTGACACGAGAGTAACCAGTTCAAAACTTTGAAGAGAGCGAAAGTGTTTACAACTGTGGCAATGAGTTTCGATAGAAACATTTCGCGTCATTATATCATACAATTTAATAGCATAACTATATTTTGAAGAGAATCTTATTCATTATGAAATGATAAAGAGACAATGTTTACGTTTCAGTGATAAAGACAATCTGTTACTGAAAAAACAAATAGATTATTTAAAATTTTATTAAGAAAACCTAAAATTGGAGTCGGTAGGAATTCTTTAGAAGTCAATGTAGGAGATGCGAGAAGCTTTGCTGGGTGAAGTAACAGAGTTGAAATTTGAACATAAACTTAATTTGTCAGTACCTATATACATACATACAATACTATGTATAAATAAATACAAATAAAGTTATATAAAAATACATTTATATGTAAATAAATAAATATATACAAATCAAACTAATCTTGTGATTCTCTATATTTCCATTTCATCAGTCTCCTAAAAACTTTTTTCTTTAGAGCTCTCTTCAAATGCTATCAATGCTGAATTAGTTATGTATTAACAATAAGTTAGCAATATTCCTCTCTCTAAGTTTAATACGTTTCTGTATAGTAACGTTTCATTAAAAATTCATATTTAAGTAAGACCTCTTGACTCTCATTTCATCATGTTAAATATATTCCTTAAGAAATAATAATTGATTGATTGCGCGTAACTGCTGGAAAGAGGCAAAGGCAGAACTAAACTGTGTAGAGATTTTTGAGAGAAGCTTATGTCCAGTATTGAGCGTCAACTAACTGATGATGATGATAATGTAATAGAAATATCAAATTTTAAGTTCATTATATCGAAAAGTATATCTTTTTATATCACTTAATTATTATTCCGATGAATAAATGGTAAATGGAAGTTATTCCATTTAAGATTTAATGGCTAAAAGATGAGCTGTACAAAAAGTTCTAGAATAGTTTGTTTCTTAGGAAATAATGAACGAGCATGATCGTCGTACGTTATAGAAGTATTTAACAATTTGCTTATGTAAGTGCATTCATGTGAGAATTGGCTAACTGACCCCGTTCACAGTAAACTATTTACTGCCGTCATTATCTTTTTTATACTTCATGTTGACGCTGATGATCCAGCGAAGATCATCTTTTTATGTTGTTTATATGTTAAGTGAGAATGCAATTGCTTCATTTGTTGATATTTTTATCTGCAATGGGTATATGACTAATTGGCACGATGGTGAAGCGTCCCTACCTAGAATACTTTAGTCTTTATTTATTTGCATCCGAAATCAAGCAATGCTGTTACAGATGAACAAGCATGGGCTCCATCCCCATTAAACATGAGCTTCCATGGTAGTAAAATGTTAGCAAGCTAGTATATTTAGTTTTACTACCAGCTGTTGATAAATGAACTTAATATACACAGTAATCTATCTATATCCAGCAGTGGACGTCTATAGACTGATAAGGATGATGGTACTGTGTTATAATATTTTAACTCAACTAAGATACATGCCTCACCCTTAACTTTTCTATTCCTTCAGGGAGCAGTACCAGGGCGTGAAGCCTCCTGTTCTTCGCTCTGAGTTGGACTTCGATCCCGGTTCCAAATACCACATACCCGCCAACATACCCTACATAAGGTAAGTGAACATTATCGATGAATATATATTGATTACTCTCATATTTACATGAAAAAAAAATACACAAAGCTTTAATTTAGATTAAAATATGAAAATATACACATCAAAAACTAGAAAAAGATTTATAATCGGGTAATGCTCCAACATATCTTATTATTTGGTTATAATAAAATAGATAGGGCTAAGTAATGATCCTTGAGAGAAACCCACATCCTGCAGTTTATTGCTACGGTCTGATCACAATTATGTTGATGACAATGATATTATTTGAGTTTTTTTAAGGATATTAGATAGTCACGCATACTCGAACAAAAATCTACCACTTACAAATCAAGAGGTTAGCAGTTGTTTTACAGAATCAAATGCATTAGTCAATTCAAAATAGTGATGTAAAGTATACACAAATTGAATTAACTTTTTTAACTCCTTAATTACTAACATAAATTAGTGGTTTTTATAATATTAGCATCATTAAGTTAGCTAATAACGAAACAATGTATATAATTGCTTAAAATTATTGAAGCTATGTTGGTCATAAAATTGGAACGTTACAATAATTTCGCAGCGCATGTAATCTTTATATTACATGTAATTGTTGTATAACCACCTCCAATAATTTACGTAAATCTTATAATATAATCGGTGGATGTGACTTCATCATGATGATTGACAATGTTTAATTGTTAAGTTTAGTTAAACGCAGATTTAAATAACACCTGTTACTTAACATGTTAAAGATTTGTCTTAGAAAGTATTTGTGTTAAATATTGGTTTGTGTGTATGATTGTTTGTAATCTGATTCAGTGGTATTATCTAAAATTTGATGGTAATTATATCATCTGGTAGAAAATGTGGGACTTTTAGAAATATAAGGATTGAAAAGGAATAAGGATGGTAAAAAAATCTTTTAAAAATTTAACGTATTGTATTTTTAATACTTTCGGGTATTATTTACATCATTCATATAAACATACTCACGGTCCAGTCGTATAAAAAAAAATTAAAACAAATTACCTAGCGAAAACTAAACACAAGACAACATTTAAAGCTATAACACAAAATTATAAAAAAAAAAACAAGTAGAGATCAGTCATTAGTGATGGTACTCATGCCCACCTTCGGAGCCTCCGAAGCTACCTTCGAAGCCTTCTGAGCTTCCGTAGCTCTCTTGACCACCGTAGGAAGATTCGTGTTTCTCCTCGTGTTTGATGATGGGTACTGGCACTTTTACGGTATAGGGCACGTGCTTCTCAACGTGGTAAGGCACGTGCTTTTCAATGTGGACAGGCACTGGCCTGTCGACGAGTATCTTGACTGGAATCGGCACTTTCTTCTCTACTGGGTATGGAATTACCTTCTCTACTGGGTAGGGTGCGGGGACTGGAACCTTAACTGGGTAGGGCACTGGTTTCTCGACGTGAACTGGGACCGGGTTGTCATAGGGAACCTTCACTGGGTAAGGCACTTTCTTTTCAACTGGGTAAGGCACTTTCTTCTCGACAGTGTAGGGCACGGGTTTCTCGATATGTACTGGGACGGGGTTGTCGACTGGTACTTTGACTGGGTAGTGGACGATTTTCTCGACTGGGTAGGGCACTGGAACCTTGACTGGGACCTTCACAGGGACGTGCACTTCCTTCTCGACTGGGTATGGCTGCGGTACGTGTACTTTCACTGGCACGGGAATGTGTTTCTCGACGGGGTACGGCACGTGTTCGTAAACCTTAACTGGTACGGGTCTGTCAACGTGGACCTCGACTGGTACGGGAACGTGTTTCGTCACTGGGTATGGCTTCTTGATGTACTCGGGTACTTTAATGTACTCCTTGACGGGGAAATGAACAGTCTTCACAACCGGGTACGGGTGAGGGACCGGTACTTTAACCGGATAAGGCACATGTTTCTCAACGGGGACGGGGATGTGTTTCTCGACTGGATAGGGCACTGCCACTTTCTTGACGATGGTGATGGTTTTCTCTTCGTGCACTTCCTCGCCGATACTACCGCCTTCGCCGCCGCTACCGCCGAAGCTGTGCTCCTCGCCACCGAAACCGCCACCGAAGCCACCGTGATCGCCGCCGCCGTACCCGAAGTCGGAGAGACCTCTCTTGTCCTGTTTCTTGTTCTCTTCAACTGCTTCAGCCTTTGTTTCCTTCTCTGCCTTCTCCTCTGCCGTGGCCAGGCTTATAGCCACGGCCAGGATTAGGGAAGATCTCTGAAAAAAATAAAATGAACATAACAAAATTAAAATGGACAATTGAGATTGAAGAGTTTTAGAACTAAAATATTTATGTTTCGCTAACTAACAATTTGTTTTTTTTTTTAATACTGACCAATAGCCTCATGATCGCTTAGTTTGTTGTTCAGCGAACGCTTTTGCGGAGTGTACCGTATCCAGCGCCGACCGCCGATTATATACCACCAGTTGCGTTTCGCAGATCCGACGTTGCATACTTTCGCCCGTACAGAGCCTCTCATATGTGTGCGTGAACAATTTCTGTTTATACATATATAATTTTTTTTTTGCACACTCCATATGATGGGTAACTCGGTTAATGGTGTATCGATTTTGTAAGATGAGCTAATTGTAAAATTAACTAAACTTCACAATAATACGATCGTATTATTAAATAGTTAACAATAACCAGTTAAAAACGTTTGAACTTTTCTTTTGATCTTATTTCTTATTACCTTATATATTATTAGTAAATTTACAGATTAAAAATGAAATTCATGTCATGTATAATTATAACAATACACTTTCCTTTAATTTTTTATTATTATTATATATTATATTTTGCAATCGTTGTCTTAATTAATATATGATAACAGAAACATTCATTATTTAGATTGTTATAGTAATCAATGCCAACATTTATAAAAAAAATAATTACTATATTAACAGCTTTTCTTAACTTAATACTAAATTTAGATTATATTATTTCTCTCTATATATACTTAAATACTAATTACAAACAAAAAAGCTGTAAGTTCTGAACAAATATTTTTATTTCACATAGGAACATACTCAGCTGTATCATCTTCAGTATATCAGTTAAAGGCTACTGTCTCATACAAACAAATACTTTTAAACTTGTTAATTTATTAAATCACTGAAATCATTATTAGATACTAATAAATAATTAAAAAAATATAATTTTTATAACTCAAAACTATTACTAAATAGATAATTAAGTTTATATGTTATTATATCTGGAGATTCAATATGTTTTTCATGTTCAAGTATATAGAGTACCATTGCGTCATTTACCATTTTTAAAGTTTGTCTTTAGTTCAATTACATACTAAATATAAATAAATAATATGACAAACCAACTACTCTATATTTAACATTAATTTACTTTTTGTACTGGTCTGCTAGAAGAAAACTCTTAGAGATAAGCTCAGCTTTCTTCTTTTCTCTTCCCAATATATTTGTATATATATACCTGTTTTATTGAATGTACAATAATTAAAAAAAAGAAAACGAAGAAACTCTAAATTAAACATACAAAATCAGGTCATCCCCAACTGTTAATGTCTTTACTTATGTTCTAAGTTGTATCTCTCTATTCCTATACATACTAAAAGATATAAGTTGATATATTTAGAAATAGATACCATTAAACTCTTCACACTCTATCTCTTCTTCTATGATAGATATGATTCTTGTAACGCGATGAGACCATCAAGGCGTTCACCTGATAGTAAGTGAGACGCTCGTTCATAACATAGCACAGGTTAAGATGGTATACATATCACCACATAACGCTCATTGCCATGAAACGTAAAGTGATGTCTCGTTACCCCAGTAATTTCACTAGCATACAACACCCTTCAAACTACAACACAGTAATATTTGACGGTAGGAATAGGAGCTGCGGTGGTACTTACCTAGACGGTCTCTGGACAAAGAATACCCTACCTTCCTTACCATATCTTACCCTTTTCTTCTTTTCTACTTTCAAGTTTTTATAAAGCTTTCTGTATGTAAGTTTTGTAGTAGTAGAAGGTTCTGGAGTAGGAACTATTCTCTTCATCCTATGAAGTAGTAAGAACGTAATAGAAAATTTTTAGGAGATTCGTGAAGTCTTTTTATTACTAGACCTACTACCTTCATAGCCTTCTTATCTCACCTTTCTCTTCTTTTCTAATTTCAATTCTTTTCTATGGCTTTCTGTATGTAATGTAAACTTTTGTACTGGTAGAAGATTCTGGAGTAGGTGCTATATTCCTCATCTCATGTATCAAGTAGTCAGAACTCGAATGTTTATGGAGATTCATGAAGTTTCTTTTCAGGAGTTCACTTTTTTATTATTATTTTTATTGCAAATTTATTTCCTTCACAAACATTTTACTACTTGATCTAAATAGTATAAAATGTTTACTATATATGTAGTACTCATATGAGTTTCTCTAGAAGTTGTCGAGGATCTAAAAAGTATCCAAAAGCTTCTTTAAAAGTACTGAGAGTAACTAAGGAAGAGTAGTATAACTACCTTTATTACTAGAATTCATCTCTAAATAAATCGCTTTAAAGTTTACTAGATATAATTACTACTATCCTCAAATTGCGATAGCAAAGTAGTTAATTTACTTTATCAACGAGACATTATATCTTAAGTTATATATATACTTGTTAAGTTAGTATGATATTTGAGAAGATTTTAGTCTTAAAACAATATGAACTTTTCCTTCTCACATTTGTACAATTGATATTGTATATAACTGCTGTGTAGTAAAACTTTGTTTTTTCCAATCGAACTATACTGAAGGACAATTGAGCTATAACGGCGAATGTGAACGATAAAAATTACACGGAGTTTATGATTAGAAATTACATCCATTAAGCCCATTACAGTAAATCACCTTGGTAAGAAAAAGTTACTAACGTTTATTTTCTTACTTATATAGGTTAATACTTAACTGCGCAATTTGTATACAAAATAACTTGGAAACACTTAAGTCTACTTTGATATTTAATGGATAAGCAAGAAGTTCACTTGATATTAAGTGATACGTGCGGCACAAGCATGATATATCATATAGTGTACGTCGCTTTAGTATACTTGACCGTCTCGTTACTACAGCAACTTCACTAGTTTTACTATTCGTAAGTCTCTTTTACCAAATACCGTCTAAGGAGATTATCTGACCAACAATAATGAGCAAACAATACTGTGTTGTAGTTTGAATGGTGCTATAGTTAGTCATATTACTGGATTAACGAGACTTGAAGTGATACTTGCCCAGAACCTGGCGCTGATTAAGTTGGTATACATAGCACCACATTGCGCTTGAGACGTGAGATATTGTCTCGTTACCACAGTAACTTCACTACCTACACTACCCTTAAAATTGTAACACAGTAATGTTTGCATATATCTGTTTATCAGCTGTAGTAGAAGCTGATTATGTTTAGGATACCTATTGTATAATCTAGATTAAAACTTAACTTAAATAATTATATTCTTATATCTACCGCCGAATAGTAATATGCAAACAATACTGTGTTGCAGTTTGAAGGGTTCTGTATTCTAGTGAAATTACTGGGGTAACGAGATAACACGTTATATCTCCAGGCGAACGCTGTATTGTGTAGTGTATACAATCTTAACCGGTACAATGTGCAAGCGTACCACTTACAATCAGGTGAATGCTTTGCTCGTGTTATAGTCCTAGTCAACTTTGGAGTGATTCATTTATATTAAAAAAATATAACGTATCATAGCGACCATCAAGCCACTAAGACGCCGAGAGCACCCATGTATCATGGAGCGTAGAC
>DWLS01001323.1:0-22443 GCA_018246255.1 Pachliopta kotzebuea | reverse complement strand
CTAACCAGCGATCTCTGCCAGACAACCTTTGGGTAGAAATTTAGCAAGTAGACCAAACCGGGAGGGTGCACACGAACCGTGAAAAGAAATTATAAAATAAATAAATAATAACAATAGAAATAATAATAAACATGTTATGTATTTTTAATCTTCTTATTATTGTTGAGGTAATTAAAACTGGACATATTTTGGTTAAAATTCTTAAATGTAACTACCATATTTCAAAAGTTTAATTAGTTTTTAAAATTTATCTACTTAATTAGAAATAACAAGATTTTTCCTTCCTAGATATATAGTTGTAATTAATATTAAGCACTTATAACTTAGGTAGTATCCCTAATCCTCCCTTCATTGGAGAAGGCCTATGTCCAGTAGTGGATGTTATGTATTAATGATGAACTCACGGAGCATTTTATGAAACTTAAAGATTTTTAATTTTTTATATCCAAAATATTATTGAAAAAATAAAACTTTTTTACTTAATTCCGTTTTAATCATTAATCAAAAAAAAGTCTATTCTGTATGTGTTGTTGTAAAAATATTTTGTAACAATGATGCATACATGGGGTTTTTGATGCTGTCACTTATACAGCTGTTCACATTAATTGTGTAATCACTTCTCCTTTCAGCAATGTAACCTAACAGTGGTAATGACACTGGTTGAAATTCTTCTATGTCTTCATCTTCCAATAAATTCACCAACATTGCTATTTTATTAATCACTGTGACCACATGATTGTCTGTTACTGGTTCAGATATATATTTATACTGAAAACAAGAAAAATATTTGTTTTATAAATTCATAGTACGACTTTTAAGATGTTCATTAATTTATCCATCATTGCCAGTTTAAGAAAATATGTTGTTAGTGTTTTAATTTGGGGTACCGGTAGTGTAACTAAACGACATACTTGATCCACTTATTTATTGTGTATACAATCGCTTTTTAATATCTAGCGTTTTGTTCGATTCGGTACCAACGAAATAGTAGTTACTGTCTACCTTTTGTCTATGTGACACTACCCATGAAATCTCTTACCAGTGTTGCAACTTGCAGCAATTACATAAGAAGGAACCCCACATTAATGACTACCATAGCAAACCTTAGCTTCAGTAATGTATAAAGAAAATAACTATTTTTATAGACATATATAATATACTAACTCTTGTCATTTGAAAGAAATTACTATAACAATGTAACAAGCATGCCCAAGTTGATTCTGTGCGATTGTCTTTCTCAGCAATTGATACCAAAACCAAAGCATTCAGAAACACATTTAATTTTGTTGTGTCATGTAAAGGTGATAAACTGTCCCATAATTTGTGCCATTCATTTAACACTGTTGAACATATTATCTGGAATAGTCAAAAAAAATTATGCACTTTATATTAAGGTATTTACTTATCTAGAAAAATTAAGTTGCTATAACATATTTATTAAATTCCACTTTTTCATATTATTTCCTTTTTATATTTAAATGTTACATCTCTAGGACCCAGTATTTTTTTTAAAAATATGTGCGTATTGCCACAGACAAAGGTAAGGAAATGAAATAATAAAGGAAAGGAATTTTGTATTGGACAAAATTTACAATGGATAAAGGATAGGATCAGCAAGATATAAAACTATTTATAATACAAAATACTATATTATGTAAAGGAACAGTAGTTAATAAAATGTACCTCAGTAATTTCTTAATGATATCACTTTAATTATTAGGTCTTTACATATGAAGTCAGCGTTTTGTCGTATCGTCACTTTGATCTGAAGGGGAGATCCCTTTGGTTAAGAATTCCAAAGTGATATATATAAATCGATTTAGCTGTTACATTAGTTTTGGAAACAGTAATTCATTTGTTTTTTCCTCGTTATTTTCTCCTTTGGCATTCCTTATTACCGCACAATGGAAAACATGAAATATCGATATATTTACGAGTACGAGTTCTGTCGTGGCACCAGTGCTGCAGAAACACTACGAAGAATTATGTGTACGGAGCGAATGTTGCAAAAGAGAGCACGATACGTTTTGAGTTTCAAGGTTTTCGTTCTGAAAATTTCGACTTTCGGAATCTACCCCGTGGACGGCCGGAGACCAAAGTAGAAAATGAAGAATTAAAGGCTATTGTGGAAGTGAATCCATCACAAAGCACTTCAGAGATTGCTGCAAGCTTCGGCGTAAGTGATAAAACTGTATTAATCCACTTGAAGCAAATCGGGAAAGTGAAAAATTTGAACGATGAATACTTCATGAATTGAGTGAATCGAACTTGCAAACACGCGTCGATTGCTTTATTACTTTGCTCAACCGATTATTATGTCAGCGAAGGGATTTTAAACCTAATCAATACTTGTAATGAAAAGTGAATATTGTACGATAATTGGAAACACTCGTCGCAATGGCTGAATCTTGGAGACCTAACCAAATCTTGCCCTAAACGATAATTAACTCCGAAAAAGTTACATGTGCGTGTTTGGTGGACTAGCGCCGGTTTCGTTCACTACAGCTTTCTAAAATCTGTCTAGACGATTACGACAGATATCTATTGTCAGCAACTGCACACTACCAAGGGAAAAACTAGCTGCTAAACAACCGACATTGGTCAATCGCTCTAGGCCACTGTTGCTTCACGACAATGCGAGACCACACACTGCACAACAAACAACACTTAAGTTAGATGAACTACAATTAGAATCTCTGTAACATACATAACGACTCCGATACGACAGTCCAAACCGCCTTCAAAGATTTTATTAATTCTCGCCCCCCATGGTTTCTTTAGTAAAGGGATCAATGAACTATGAGATGGCAAAAATGCATAGATAACAACAGTGCATAGTTTGATTAATTAAACATGTTTTACAAAATATAAATTGACTTTATATTCCTCCCGTAAAAAAGCCAATTTCATACGTGAGGACCCAGTATTTATTAAACTTAATGATTTAAACATCAGTTAAGGCACATATGTTCTCTACAACCTCAATAACATTTTTTAAAATGCTAATGTTAATATTTGACCACAATTCCACTTGGTGTTAAGGGGCTATGTGGTCTGTGTTGGTAGAGTACATCAGCCTAGTGTATGCCTATTCATCCATTATTGATTTGAAGACTCTCACATAGTATTTGAACAGGAACCTGACACTGATATATCAAACAAATTTTAGTCAAAAAATATAGATCATGTATTTGTAAAATAATATTTATTAACAATATATTTACGTTATATCACATTAAACTAGTTTTGAGTTTGTTTAATATAATATGCAAAGCACAACATATGACCAGACTGATCACATTAAAAATTTAATAATAAAAAATAATGTACTAAATTTACAGTGTACTTAATACTATGAAAGTTAATAACATAATACACAGAATACTCACTTGTGATATACTCAATGTTAGTTGCTCGATATCTAAACCTTCATGGACATGTATGCCAGTCAAAATTTCAAGGTAAGTATTTCCAGATGGATTCCATAAAACTCTATAGTAATACATGTTAAGGGGATTATTTTTTTTTAGTTTAGTCTTTAACCAGGCA
Source organism: Pachliopta kotzebuea (assembly GCA_018246255.1). Classification (NCBI taxonomy): domain Eukaryota; kingdom Metazoa; phylum Arthropoda; class Insecta; order Lepidoptera; family Papilionidae; genus Pachliopta; species Pachliopta kotzebuea. The sequence goes on along the minus strand of DWLS01001323.1, from coordinate 18,894 downwards.
CTCTCCTTTTCTAAAAGAATTTAATTTATCATAACTGTATTAAAATATATGCGAAAACAAAGAAATAAATATATTTTAATTAAAAAAGTAGCAATAATAACAATCACCGGCAAATAGATAATATTAGACTGAAATGGTGGATCTGATGAAATAGTTTTGACAGCTAGTGATTTGAATATAATAACAAAATATTCTTATTAAAAAACCAAATTATTACCTGAAATATTACTTTCATATGTATTAATTATTGAAGTTTGTAATTCAATTGCTAATTCCAAACAGCATGATCTGAGAGCATTGAATGAGTCAATTTTCCAACGTACAACATCTAATACTTGTGCTATCATAGCCAACATTGGTGCTCTGTAGTCCAATAATTCTTTTATTGTGTAGACTTTAGATAACATTTTTATATAAATTTGAATCTTTATTACCTTTTTTTGTAACATTGCTAAATGTAAATTTGGCATAATTATTAGAAGAAGCAACTTGGCCCCTGAGATAATATTATTATCTTTCAATAAGCATATAAAATTGATAAAATTCTTTTGACTTGTTTCACTGTTCAATTCACATGCAATAACATCTTGCAAGGTTCTTATAACACATGCCTCTGTATGATCACTGTAGTAATAATTAGAATATTTTTCTAAATATTTCATAATTCTACCCATTATAACACTTTGCTGAGCATTTTCTGCCGCCAAAGAAAATATTTTTTTATACGTTTTTTTTGGATTTTGTATGAAAATAGTTAATATGTTAGATAAATCTGCATCAGGACAAGCTATCAGTTTGTTAAATATTTCTGTCATCATATTATTAAATTCAGTAGTTTCCTTCTCATCTGTAAAGCAATTTCTAGCAAAGGTATGATCTATAATATCAAGTTTTGTTGGAATATCACACAATTGAAAAGCTTTTATAGCTAGTAGTTTAACTGCTTCTTTATTTTCTATAGAGTTATCAATATATTCAATGCAAATGTTATACAATCTAGAAAAATCATCATCCCTTAATAACTCTAGATTGGACATTAAGTTATCAATTAACAGTAGATCTTCACATAAATTATTTTTTTCTAACAGTGCCTGTATCCACAAATGCTTATCAAGCTTATTTTTTATATTTTCAATAATATCTGCTGAGGTAGTTGTGTTAATAATATCTTTAATCTCTACAGGCTTGCAGGAAATCTGGTGCAGCATTTCAACTACAGGATGATCGGCAACATCTTTAATATTCATGAGTCTAGAATGTAATTTGTAACAAAGCTCTCCTATGATTTGTTGCATGGTTTGACCTTTGTCTTCAAATTCACACCAAGTACAATATATGTCAACACTTACACCCATTACTAGTTCTTTCAATATATCTAGCAAAGCCTCATGACATTTATGTAAATATTGTAAAATCTCTTTTCTACTTTCATTGGTTTTAACATCATCTTTATTGAAGACATTTTCTTCATTATATGTTAACATATAAATATTTCTACCTTCCCCCAATTTAAATTTTTGAGTGCAATAATATTCCTCAAAACACTCGTAAAGCAATATAAGTAGTTTATATAGACTTTCTCCTATAAATTTATACAGTTGATTTTGACTTAATCCTTCTAACTTTCTGAAATTTGGAGGGCTTGAAAAGTATTTCAAACTCTTTTGGAAAATACTAAACATTGTATTTAGTAAATTTTCATTAACATTAAAAAAGTTTAGTCTACATATTTGTTTGTAGCAAGCTGCTGCAATAAGATAAACTTTTTCTGCACTTTCTTTGGGGTTTATATACTTCATATGATTAGTAAATGATTCTGCTACCTCTACACTAAATTCCGGGCAACAGAATGCAATAATTTCATTGACAAATTTGTCCATATGTAATTTCCACATCATTTCACACATTAAACATTTTGGTACAGTAGGTATTGTCCAAATGAGAAAATCGATTCCATCCTTTTCTACCATACGTTGTAAAATGGGTAAATCCGCATTAAGGACAATATAAAAGGCAAATTTTCGTACAGTTGCTATACTATTTTCTAACAATGAATTATCATTCGCATATTTTTCTTTCACTAGGAAGTTTTTTATACATTTCACTACTTCTTCTATTTCACTTTCATTGCCTGGAATTAAATTATTAATAAAGTTAAATGAAAAATAAGAGTTACCAATATTTAAAAAGCATGGAATATATGTATGTACAGAAAGGATTAGTTGTTATTAATGACATATTTCAAAGAAAACAAATTGTGAACAAACGAAAAACAAGCATTTTGCTTTCAAAGGAATTAAACAACTCTATTGATTCTTCTGCGGGAAGACTTAAGTGCCGGCATTAGAAACAAAATTAGCACTTAGGTTGTGTATTTCATTGACTGATATTATAACGATAACATTAGCAAAGGTTAACAAAATTTTGTTTTTTATACCTAAAATGTCCAAAAATGTTATTAAAAAAGTATGTTTCTATTATTCTTACCTCCTCTAGCTGTAAGATTAGAAAATGAATTTAAGTTGTCTGCAGACAGTATGACGCCTTGCAGCGTTGTTAACTCCGGAGTAAAGTCCATGATTTAATTTTCATTTAAAAATAAATAGAATAAACCTTTTACTTATAAACAGACGGTCACTAATATGCTAATGTCAAATTATTAAATTTTCTTCTGGTTTCATGATTTGGTAACAAGACGTTTGAGCCAGATCTTAATTTCGGACGCTATTTTTAAAGTTTTTTTATCGCGTAGCTTTTACTGAATTTATTTAACTTTTTAAATCATCTTTATAGTATTTTTAACTTATATAGCTATATACACTCTGTTTTTCTATAAATTTTTTCCCGTCATAAAAAGTCGTTTCACAATGATAAAATCTCTATATATTCTGATGATATCGCTGAGTCGTCTAATACGACATATACAGCTCGTCTGACGCTGGGCACGCGCACCACGGGGCCCATGGCCTAATAAAATCTCTACCACCTAGTGATAAGTAACAGAAAAGATCAGTGACTAGAGCCATGGCTAGTTATTAATCACTATGGTGAGAGTTTCAGCGGGTTACTGAGCGAAATATATTAGCACAATAACAACGAACTAGGAAGGGTGAATTTACTTGGTAAGATTTATTTACTAGATACGTTTAATTTCTTGAAATGCTAATAGAGACTCCGTAAAAAGTACATTTTATAGAACTTACGATAAGTTAAAAACCTGAACGGATAAATGAAACAATTTTTTAAATAATTCTTGATTTTTAATAAAAAATTTCGATTTTTATAAAATTTTCACAAATATTTTAAGAATTTATATTTTTTATATCATGTTACCAGTAGAATAACGTCTACTGCCGATCACAGATCACATAACGTGTCTTTGATTAGTAGTTGACGTGTTATAATGAATAAAATATACAAAATTGTAAAGTAATATAATGCTCAATAAATCTTTTTGCAATACTTATAATTTATTTTTGCAGTAACGCCAAATTTTTTTTGGCACTTTTAGAAAATGGATCAATTACTAGCGCATGTTGATACATTTCTACGGCCAAGTCATATTTCTTCCAACGATGATACAAAACCCCTGAAACACGGAATTATTAGATTTTTTCTGACGCAAAATTTCTATAGACCTTAGTATATATTGGTAAAAAAAATCAGCACAGTTTAATCGATTTATAAACAACTACAGAACAAATTTAAAAACATATATAAGAAATGTACTGCATGATTTTGAGAAGAGAAAAATAACACCATAACTATCCAAACTCCTGCACACATGGTTTTGTGAGCAAGAACCTTCGTGTTACAAGGAAAGTACGATTATACCTTTCACCAATCAGATATTTTTTTTAAAATATGTAAAAAAAAGAAACCTTAGATCTTTTGTACATTATTTTCTGTTCATAGTTAGTAAATGTTCGTGTACATCTGCAGAAGTATTGATTACCAGTTAGTGCAATATGCTTACCAAGATTGACATAATGAATAGCTTTTACTTCTTTGTCAAATAATTTAATCGCCTTTTTAAAATAATCTTCTGCTTCTTTAAATCTGTTAATTTTACCGAATATATTTGCAACGGCAAATAATAATGTCGGAACGTCTGGTAATTCCGTAAGTGCCTCCGGTATTATTTTCAAAGCTCTGTCAGTTTGTCCTGTAAATAAACATTATTCGTAAATTACTTTATTACATTATAATGAACAGCTCAAACAAGGTTGATTCCACGACGTACTTTTGATGTTGTGTAGCAGTTAACTTTTGATACGTGGAACTGAAAATTTATCCATAACTATTTTTTATCTTCAATTGAACGGCCACGTGTTGTCAATTTCACATGATGTTAAGTGACCATGAGGCTGTGAATGGTAAAGCATGCTCGCTTAGAATACTCCGGCTTTCATACATAGCCGACTGGAACACAGCAACGCTATTATGGCGAGATTTACAAATATTTTTTACAAAGGTCTCCCTAACAGACCGTCTCCCTGATGGTAAGCAGTGATCGTAGCTTATGCTAAGTACCAGGAGTATCACAATCGCATTGGAGATATCTTGCCACACCCTTAATAAAAACAGTGAACCACCAAAACTTGATCGATTACTTTCACCACATTTTTTAATGCGATCTCTGCACAAAAACAGGGTTAATTATGTATTTAATTTAAATGTAAAAGTATTACCCATATTATCTAACATGGCAATTAAATTGGTCCATGCATAAATGTGTTTTGGGTTTAGTTTAATAGCTGTTATCCAATTTTCGGCTGCTAGTTCGGTATTATTAATTGCCAAATACTGAAAAAAACTCATAGATTATGCATACATATAAGATTCCACAAATGTATTGAGAAAGTTACGTTCTTTAGAGGAAAAGAAAAAATCCTTTCCACATCTATTATTAAGTAATAAAATAATACCAGACAATTTATCTAAAATGTTGCCTACTGCCCGCCCTGCCAGTTTGTTTTTAATGTTTATAGCCACTCGATTTGATACATAGTTGGTGTTATACTAACTGCACGTAAATTAAAAAATTCATTGGCGCAAGCCAGATTTGAACCTGATACCTCCGAAGAGGAAGGCTGGCGTTCAAACCACTAGGCTATCGCGACTTCACTCTCCTACCAGTTATGATGGGTATTATATATATTTATTTCAAAAGCTGAGGTTCTTAGAATATGTGTTTTACTCACTCTTATAGGAAGACTCAAGACTCACACTTTATAGGAAGGTGAAGCTTTATGACAGTCTGGGACCATATTCATTATGTATTGTATGTACAAACAACTTACAAATTGAGCTTTATTAACTTATATACTGAATATATTATAATTTCTACAAGATTATATTTAGTAAGGAATGATTAATTAAAATTGTGTAAGTTATAATACAAAAATGTTTGGAAGGAGGTGATATGATATCATATAATACAATAATAATCACAGCAAGGAAAATTAGATGAGTTAATTTTAAGGGCTTTTTTAATGATAATAGATCCGTACCAAATTTCCTAAATTGTATAAACAATCAGGGTATTTATGACGGTACCGAAGGGCTGTATTATAAGCGTGTTCAGATTCATCATAGCGTTTGGTATTGGCAAGGACAATTCCCAGATTCATCCATGCGGCAGCAAAATCTTCTCTGAAATAATACGAAATAGGAGGCAACATAATTAAGACACCTAACTATTAAGGAGACCTATCACTGCCAAAAATAATTAAAAATTACTTCATAATTACTTTATGCTAAGAGCTTTTCTAAGGTAAAACTCTGATTCAGTGAATTCCTTTTGATTTTTGAGTAAATTGGCCAAATTGTTCATAGCTTGATAGTATTTTGGATGTAATCTGGAAATGAAAGTATGTATGTTACAATGTTTCACACTATGGGTCAGAATCCACATACATTATTTTTTTAATTTTATTAACATTCGTTGTTAAACAAAAAAATATCAGGTTGCAGCACTACTTTGTTACCTATAATATTTACCTAATTGCTTCTTTGTATTCAGACTGTGCCCAATTTAAATTATTCATTGCATCTGCAACTTTGGCTACATTGTAGTGGACTTTTGCATTCAGTGGGCAAACCGATAATCCACTTATGAATAGCTTATACTCATTTTGCCAATCCAAAGCTCTTTCCCAGCTTTTTAATGAGTATATTAAAATCAATGTTATGTACATACCAACTATAACCTGAAAGATTTTTTCTGTTATAATACAATATAAAAAGTAGTAAAATTACTACAAATAAAAAGAAATGATATAATACCTCATGCATTTTTCTTTTCAAAACATAACACAATTTGTTCAATCCTATTGAAACAAGTAAACAATATCCAGCTGAAGGAAGATACAAAATTCTTTCAGCAATTACAAATCCTACTGGAAACAAAATGTTGGATGCTGGTAAGAATGGAATTATTAGCAATGACATAGCTAATAATGAAAGTCTGAAAAAAAAAATCAATGCAGACTGTCTGTGATAATTCAAAAGAATTCTATATCTTATATTATAACATAGTATAAATCTAATTAACATATAAATTTTTTTGGTATACAAATATTTGTATAAAATCTACTATATTTATTCTTTAAGAAACAAATCTCTTACGTGGTATTAGGTCTTCCTTTTTGATGTAATTTCAACCTAATATGTAACATTCCATACAGATAAATGAAAACTATAAAAATTATTCTAAAATCAATAACACTCTCTATAAGTTGTAGACATCCCATTGACCAATCATAACAAAGCCACTGTGGCCATATTAACAATAAAAAGTTCAAGAAATATATGTAGTTGAATGTAGCAACCTAAAAAAGAATAATTTAAAAATAAAATAAAAGAGAAATACTGGATTGTTGAAATTAAATGATTTTGTTCATAAGTTACCTTAGTGAAACTTGAGGCAAAGGCTGCTGGATTATCACTAGCCTTAAAATCAGGTCTTTTTCCCATTATCAACCATCTGGCATACAAAAGTATAATAGTAGCCAAGATCATTATACCAATTCTAAATAAAATATCATTATTTACTAAGTAAAAAGATTTTTTTGTTAAGTTTTTGCTATTTTCAAATTTATTGTATTTCAGTAATAAATCATAAACTATACAAAAACCCTGAAACAATGTAAAAAATATAAATAAATTTAGTTATTAAATACTACAAAATATTTCAATCCCTACTGACACTGATAAAAACCATTAATAAAGGGTGTCTCATCTCAGAGTTGTTAATAATCATGACTACTGAAACATTTACATTTCAGCTTTTGAGAAAAATATTATATTCTAAGATTTAAGTGTGGAATGTACATTTTAAAAATATTATATTAAATTAACATTATTAAAATTTAATAAATTTTTGTTTAAGAAGAAAATATTTAGGCTTGCAAAAGTTGCAAATATAAAATATTCTTTAACATTACTCCGTAAAAATTACATAACTTACCAACACTGTAACTCCATTTTCCTTAAATAACATAGCAATACCCGCAAGAATGACAGACAGGAGTAAAAAGTGATAGGAGTGTTTAATGTTGTTAATTGATTTCTCATAAGAAATAAACGACAAGAGAAAGGTAATAGTAGCAAGAATGTCAGCTCTGCCAACAATTCCTGATATAGCTTCAACGTGAATGGGATGCACAGCAAATAACATTGCAGCAAAAAAACTTATGTCAATAGAATATTTTTCATTACAATGCTCAATTCTTCTCACCATTATTTGATATACAAAGAGAAGTAAGGAACAACATAAAACATGAAAGAACAAATTAGTTATTTTATAATGTAATGCAATAAAAGTTTTACCACTTGTTATGTAGTTAAGCCTGGAAAAGAATAATCAAATAATTTCTAATTAAAAAAGTAGTTTTTTTTTGTAAAATAAAATTGTAATTTAAGTTTATTAATGAATCATAACTAAAATTAAAGTTAGATCAATTTTGAATAAAAATAAATTTTAAACGTGTAATACCTAAATGATAACGTTGTTAGAGGTCGATATGACTTGTGACTTAAATTACTTTTTATATTGGTACCCCAAAAGTCATTATAAAATGTATTTGTCCAGTCTTCTGTTGTAACATCTTTATTATTAAGAATCGCTTCAGAGTCGTCGAATACAAAGTCTCCATTTAAAGTACACAAGAAAGGGAAACTAGATATAAACAATAACAAGAAATATTTTCGAAGCATTCTGCTTAATTTTAAAACTATCTTTATTATTATCATTAACATAATAAATGGAAGAGATTACATTTTCCTAAACAATACATTCTATTAAGATTCAAATATCACTCAAAACAAGATCATAACAGAATAATTTGCAATAGACAAAACTTTTTTCAAAACGATATAGGCAAAGGCTTAAATTTTTTCAGTATTGTTATGATGAAATTGACAAAAAATTTCTTGTAATCCACTATTCATTTAATTCATTGAAATCCATATATTTTATAACTTAAATTTTTTTAACGGCCATAAAATTGGAGATATTTTTTAACAATTTTTATAAGCGATACAACACTGGTATGCGCCATACATTGTAAAGGTGATATAGTTAACGTATCGTATGTATTTATCATAATTTAAATATATTTTTCTTAAAGCTTCTTCAGTACCATTTACTATTTAGTGTCGGTATGAAAACTTAAACTTTATAAAATTTGTTCTAGAAGTAGTTATTTTAAATTATTCAACTATATTACTGACTTATTGCTGTGACGCTTTCAATTTCATTTTTAACAAAAAAAGTATTGATAACGTTTTATGATTAAAAATACGCTGCAATAAATACAGTTTATAATGAATTTATAACATAACGATGTTATATTTAATTTTTTTTCTGGGTGTTCCTTGATCCAAAGCAGATTTAAAAAATCCGGGTTAGTATCAAATAATAAATATTAAGCCTGTTTACATAAATATTTAATAAGATATTTTTCGATTAATGTGACATAGAGGTAACGGTGAAGTTAGTAGCTAAAGGTTGTAGAGTATGCTTAATATCCAGTGCAGTTCTGGGGTCCCTGAGTGCAGCTGCAGCATGCGCTAATTGTAAAGCGCATTCAGGAGGGGCGGAGCTTGGTAATGACGCACATTCTCTTTCCAATGCGCTGCCTACACATGTTAATAACTCAGAGAATCCTAGTGAAATGGCCGCTCGGCGAAGTCGATTAAGCTCCTGAAATTTTTTTTAAGAATTTTGTTATTTTAAATATACATGGTTAAGGTTTTATGGATTACGGAATCATTTACGGAAGTAGGCAATGCTTATTTGAAAATTTTAAAAACGGTACCCTCTCTAATATTTGAGATAAGGTTATCACCGATAATTTATTTATTTTCAACGTTAATCTATACAAATAATAATTTTAATAAAAAGTAACAAATATATATCAAAATATAATTGACAAGTTAAGTTTAAGTAAAATCTTATTTTTTTTAATAACAGTGATATATCGACAAAAAAATATTGTACCTTATAAAGATGTTGCGTTTTGTCAGGAAGTTTTCGTGCATGTCTTAATACTTTTTGTACGTCAGCAAGGAGTGCGTGCGGACGGGCCCATGCGCACCCGGAACCTCCACCACTATACGAGCGCCATGAGCGTACAGGAAATGTTTCTATAATTAAAAAGTAGTGTCTATAACGAACTATCCACAAAAGAGAATAATCAAAATGAAATGTTAAAACATGGTAATTTCATAATCAACTGACCTGGAGTACTGGAATCATCGGTAGGACCAAGCTGGTCAAGCGCACCGAGCCACGGAGCTGCGGACGCACCGGGTCGTAACACCCCCAGCAACAAGCATGACCGCCTCGCCCTTGACGCTTCGCACCATGCCGATACCGTGCCCCACCATTCAGGACCCAGCTGCACTATTGCAGCCATACCTTCAACCTAAAAGTTAAAATTGTCATGTATTAATTAAATAAAGATTTTAGTTATTTGTAATTTTTGAAGATATAACCCTCTATACCTAGAGTGGCATGTTATTTCGCCGTTTATTTAAAGAACATAAAATATTAATTATTAACAAATTTGTTTTTGTTTGTCAAAATTGATAATCGTTCTTTACACACAAGTAGAGAGTAAAGGCCATTTGCCCACTACAATGGCTAAGTGCAAGTTGGCGGAGGAAAGAGTTTATGGATAATGATATTTAAATTAAGTTTGATATAAATTAATAATCATACCTTAAGTGCTCCATGAAGTAGGACACAAAAATTTGGAACTTTGCTTGGATCTGACAAATCTTCTTCTGCGGAAGTGGTTTCACTGTTAGAGCCTTCCTAAAAAAGGTTCAAATAAAAATAGAACAATTATGTTTAGGTATTTTTTTTATTCTCTTTGTAAAACCTTATAATGAAGGTATATAAAAGATGGGCTTAATGCATATAGGCACTCACTACCAGTCAACATTTTGTGGTGAGATATTCTGGTAGGTTGCAGTAAAGGATTATTAATAATGCTACACATATGAAATATGATCAATATTGCTACACATATATACATATACAAATACATAGATAAATACACATACATAAATAGAGTCATCTGAATTTGAGTTAAGTGCTGTCTAATAATGTTTTTTAGACAAATGTTCGATGGAAGTACTCCAAATCTCTTTGAGCAAGAAGTGCCAGAGTAATGCAGCCTGAATTCTAAACAAGTTCCCATAGAATCCAGAAATATTTCTAGGGATAGAGATCTTATTCCGGATAGAAGATCGAAAGTATCTCTCATGAGAAGAAAAGAGACAATGAAATTTATCTTTGAGATAAGAAGGAGAGGGCAGAAAATTCAAAATTGAGAAGACTACAATGAAAATTCTAGAATTGCTTCTTAGTCGGGTTTTGAGCCAGTTGAGCTGAGAACGATATTATATGATATATAGATACGGTCATATTTACGCAACGCGAAAAGAAATCTGATACAATTATTCAGACGGTGCTCTAGCTTGCAAAGAAGATCCTGGGATAGGTCTGGATAACACATTTGCTTAATCAATGATAGGTAATATGAGTGTTTGTACAAGCATGATCTCACATTTAACTGGGTAGGATATGCTTCAGTTGATAAAGCTGGCGTGAGGTTCCGGTTACTTTACGACAAATATCTACAAAATATATTATGCACTATAAGATGATTATTTTATAAACATTTACCTTTGTAGGTGTTTTAGAGCCATAATTTTCTCTATTCGTAGTGTTGTTTCCAGATTGAGCTTGCGGTATAATAAGATGTTTGCTTATTGCTATTGGTGTGCCTAAAAAAAAAAACACAAGTTAACCACACATGTAATTAATTTACCGTTGTCAAGACTCTATTGCCGGCGACTGTCTATATAAGTCCCAGTGCAGTATCTATTTTAATGCCCTAATAGTGCAAACCTTTCTTTGCTCTGGTTTGATGGGTGTTATAGCTGATGTAAGACAACAATACTACATTTTGTTCCTAGAGAGATGAGCATAATCTTCTCTTCTTCTCCTTAGCATTTGTCCTGTTTTTTGACATTGTCTGCTTTTCTACATTATTTGTTTTACTTCGCTTTGTCCTGCACGTCGCTTGCTTTGAGATCGCAGCTTTTCATGTCTTTACTAACACACTTAGCCATCTCAACCTCGGTCTTCTTATCCGCGGTTAGCCTGGTAAACCGGGGCTAAGTGTTTTAGTGCCTAAGTATTCAGATTTTATTTCTCTAATAATTTGATACCACGGTAGTTGTTGCATTAGTATCTGCATCCTTTGTTTTGTAAAGTGGAACGAAAGAATGTCGAAAGAAGTGGAGATGAGCACAATATTAAGTGTTTATTATCCTAACTAGCTTCATGTTATTATAGGTAGACATATCATAGATATCAACTGAATGCCTTGCCCTATTGATTTAGTGAAATAAAAAAATAAGATAATTAATAACAAGCTTCTATTACCTAAATCTTGTTGTTGTAAAAACCCTACAATGTGTATTTGATTTGATATAGTATATGTAGACTCAAGACCCTCATGAGATGCTGGTTGTGGTGCAGGGAACAATTGTATCCTTGTTTCTAATTGACCACATTTAAGTGTGCACCAGAATTCTTGGTATTGTTGCTCACATAACTTATTTATCGCAGCAACAGCCTAAAACAGTCATTTGTACAAAAATTATTTATGTTATTCATTAAAAAATAAATTGATTAATTAACTATATTCAGAACTTATTGAAAAAATAAATCCAAATAATTATGAAAATTACATAACAATTAATACTTGTTTTAACTTTCATGTTTATTAAATTAGCCTACATTTCAAATACAAAACTGACAGCATGTACTATTAAAACATAATTTGTTGTTGTTGGAATAATGGTAGTACATAAAGAGCACATTTTTAACATAAATTTACTTACCCCTGGTATTGAGAGTTGGTCAGGACAATATATAGCACCTCTATTAATACTGCCAGTAGAATTGTTTGTGGTGTTACTGGCCAAATCAACAATTTTTTGATAAAGAGGTATGGCTTAAAACAATAAAAACTTGATTTACTAATAAGCAAAATAATAAACATAAATTTAAAAAGAATTTAGTTACCATGTTGTAGACAGGGGTCATGTGGTGAAACAATTGGAACAACATGAATTTTTGAAGGAAATGGAGGAGGCAAGGGCAGTGCTTGAATAATGCGATTTCTACCTATTGCACCAACACCGCAATTTCCATCTGTTATCTACAAAAATACAACTTTTAAAAAAATTATGAGGTTTTAGTAAAGAATTCTTATTCCATTACCAATAAACATACCATAATTGTTTGCACAAGTGTTTGGTAGCCCCACTCTCCAAGAATAAGTTGGTTTACACATAATAATGCTTGCTCTATGCAAGTTTTATCACCTTCTTCCAAATGAGCTAATTTAGACTTAATACTATCATAGTCACGGGTAAATGGTGCAATCACTGTAAGAAACATTTTACTATGTTTGATAATATTTCACATAAACCCTCATTTAAGCTACATAAACAACACACTTTTTATTCCCATAGCAGGGACTAAAAGTAGTTGTTCATGTATTTATAATTGGTCATTCTAAAAATATATAACACATAAGCGCAAGTCATGTCTCTAAAATTCTTGGAACAGGACAGTTTTCTCATTCTTTTTCTTACACCAAATTTTGTATGATAATTTGGAGTTAAAGGTTATATTTAAATATTACATATCATGTTAATCTTTTTAATAGAGTTTAATAGTATTATAATGCATTAAACATGTATAAAGAATATTTACAAAATTATTAACACAGGTAGACAAATAAATATTCAGGGTTTATAAACTAGATATAGTACATTAATTTATCACAGTAGTTATTTAAAATTAATGAAGATGTATTATTAATCATTAATTGAATACTAGTACTAAATGCATTCGAAAAATAAGAATTGTTTTATTAAAAATTTTAAGGTTTCATAAGAATTTTAACTTTCACAATACATACGCGAAAACCAAAATAAAAAACCTTCACACTTTAATAACATTTGTATGGTTCTCAAGTATACAATCCACGTAATTTGAAAGTTTTAAGAAATATAAATCACCTTCGTACGTTGATGAAAAAGTTACTATAGCAACATATTCTAGTTTGGCGTGTATTGTTAAGTAATCTAAAAAAGCACTAATTGCTGCTGAAGCAATAGTGAGTCTTGTAATGTTTTCAGTAGTATCTGCTGTTGGGACAGGCCGCGACATGGACAAAGATACATCAAGTAAAATAGCTGTGGGCATTTTCTATTATTATTGAAAAACTAAAAGAAAACAAACAAACACAAACATTCTAAGAGAACAAATTTTTAATCTGTTGTGATACAAGACGGTTTCATTAGGTTGAAGTTTTCGTTCTGAAACGTTTGAACTAAATTGAATAATAATTTTATCAACGTGTTTGTTTATTTAAATCGATTCTATACAAAATTTATTTTGATTTTAATTTATTTTGTGCTCTTCAGTACATCGATAAATCCAAAGATCTTTGCAATCGATTTTCATTCGTTCCTGTTATAAGTACTTTTTTTTTTACATGTTTCCTCTGGGTTTGATATTAACTGCCCCGCCAGGACACCGGCGGATGGTCCGTAAAAGGATTTCCTCGCGTAAAAAAAAAGGGTTTGATATTAACTAACATTAAAATTGCGTAAGTATTTTTTACTCTATGAGAAATAAAATGTATAAAAATGCGTTTTCTTCAATCCTTTTATAGGGATTTGCACTATTGCAGTTTTATGAAATTCAATGGTAGGTGGTATCTTTGATGAACTATCTAAATCTGTGGAATCATATACCTAAAGATTCCGTTTGAGAAAAGAGCTGGTATTATGATAAGTATATGGGAATTAAACTATATGAACGTTGTTCTACAAAAATTACGAGTTATTTTTTAGAAACATTTTGAATGTTTAATGAAGGATATGTAGAGACCGCATAGATTTTCGATTTCATTCCTATAATTATCAAGGATTTTTATTGAAAAATACATCTTGGTAATTTCATGGAGGAAATAAATAATAAAGTGAATGAAGAAAATTCAGATATAGAAGAAACTGTTTTCAATTATAATTTCATTGAGATTCCATGGGACGATCGAACAAATAGAAGTAAAATTTTTGTAATACTTTTACTTTTCACGATTTTTGTAGCTACAAATGGAATGGTTGTAACTAATTTCCTTACTCATTACAAAAATTTCAAATTTGACGAGACATTTAAGAGCGACGAAATCTATTGCAATTTAGTAAAAGCAGATGAATACCCTTACGCGGCCAGAATTCATTCAATGTCATCGCATAATTTGATATGCGTAGGTGCTGTAATAAGCAAGAATTTAGTTCTAGCACATGAAGTTTGTATAAAGTCTGGACCAGTACGGATGTACGCGGGGAATATTGCTGAGTATGGTATTACTATGTTTTTATAGCTTTAATCATGTCATTTAATTACAAAGTGTATATATTACATTTTATGCAAATAAAAAATATATCATTTTATTTTCCAGGGTAAATAAAGTTCTGTAGAATAGAATAATAGTTACGTAGAAAAAATGAGAACTTATTAAGCATAAAGTTTTCATGTATGATGATATGATGTCTGCAAGGTAATAATCCTAGTAAGCTGATAGAAGTACGTGTTTAAACTCTGTGTTTCTTATAAAATAATAACGTATACTTAATTGTACGTACGAACGTACATATATGTTGTTTAAAACATTTCTCAACTTAAAAAAATGTTGTTTTAGTCAACGATGCAAGAAAGGATTTTCAGTGAATACAATAGAATTAATATCTCATGAAGGATTTGTTCAAAAAAATCTAGTGCTTTTATCCACGCATAAGAAAATGACCCATTGCGCTAGTGTTGTACCAGTCGGTGGAATAATAGAAGGACAAACACATGCTTTCATTATCGGTCGGCCATTTCGTGGCGAAAGATCATTGTCTCGACAGCTTGTCACTTTAAATTTTCCCGAGAACAATACCCATAATGGCTTGGTAAATAACTTACATCCGGATGCCATGATCTGCGTGAAGTATTTTTCAAGGTGTCCAGTAAGCTCTAGCGATCTTTTAGTGCAAAACAGAGCACTTCTAGGTTTGGCATCGATTAGCATAAAAAAAAGAGCAAATAATAAAGTAGCGTGTTTTGCTAATATTAACAAGATAAAAACAAAAATAAAACAATATACTGAAGCTTTTGACTTTAAAATATGACTATTAAAAATGAAATAAATATGTATAAATCTTTTTAAAATTATGTTTTATTATATTGAAGTTTTTATAGCAGTACTGTTATTTATTTCTGAGTTGGTTAACCGAATTGAAATATAAGATTAAGTTTGTGCAGGCATTTGACACGGACGAAAATATTTTTTGATATTGTTTTATACAGGATTTACTGTACTACGTGCTATATGTTTGTGTTGTCTTTCGTTTTACGAATGGAAAATCGTCGTCAAAGTTCTGGATTCTTTTTTATATTAGCAGAATTCCACTTTTATACCGAACTATTTTCTATTATTCTCACTATCACTAGACATGACGAAATTATTGCGCAGAGCAGTAGAAGCCATAAACCGAAAAAATAATAATAAGTTTGTGCATAAATCTTACTTGACTTTAGTTTGGATAATAATATTTTAAGATGGAATCAATAAAATCTGCATTTTGTTACAATAGTTAGAAAAGAGTATAATGTTTTGTGGTATTTAGGAATTCATTGCATTACCCTAACCTATATTATAATAAATATAAAACAAATCCATCTTAATTTTAGTAGTTCAAATTGCAATATGGTAAAGTTTACACTATTCTGATAGGCGGTTTTTTTTTTTAGATTTACGTGGAGGAAATGCCTATGCATACCTGCCTTCGCGGGGGCAAAGACAGGTTATGTCGGATTCGCACCGACTAAAACCTCCACTATGTCCACCTGGTCGCTGTACGGCGGGGTCACGGGAACAGAAAGACTTCCGCGACCCCGCCAGCGCCGGCCGCCGAAGCAGCCCCACCTCGAGGGGAGTTTTTCTCCCCCATCCCTCCTCCGCTAGGGCGCGCCAGAACACAGGATGCACCCCCTCTGGGCCTTTCGTCGTATGGGCAACAGACTCCCCCGAGTCCGTCACCCTAAGGCCATGGGCGCCAGCGGAGCAAGCTCTACCGGCTCCCTGCGGCGGATCTGATGTTTGGCTCCGCCGCCAACCATTGTGTGGCCGCGGAAGATAGGGAGAGCAGCCGGCGTTACACCGGTGCTGCTACCCCTTCCCCGCAGCCCTGCCTCGGCTGCAGTCGGCTGTGGGCGCGGCGCTTAAAGCACCGCACCCTTGCCTCCCGCAGCTCCCTGGCCACCCCGAGGCGAGCGAGTGCCGCAGCTCTAAAGCACAAGCCTGGAGTGGCCACCGTCGCCGGCCCTACTCCTCGGGCCAGCCGGTAGGTTCCTCTTCGCTTCACCGCGGGCGACGACCCCGCGGTTACTAGAGCCCCTCCGCCGCGACAAGGCGGGAACCAGTTCGGGGGGATTCTGATAGACGATAAAAATAATATTGTAATGTAGGGGGTGCAGGCGTAGGCTTGGCGTCGGGCGTAGAGGAATTAGGAGTAACTGTATATGTATTTATTTTTTTTCACCTAAACGTATACTTAGACTTAAAATTTTTTGTAGATATTTAAAAAAAAAAATTTTTTCTGCACTGCACTCCCCCATCCCTCCTTCGGTAGGGCGCGCAGGAACATACAACGCGCCCCCCTTTGGGTCTTTCGTCATATGAGCAGCAGATTACCCCGGATCTGTCACCCAAACGCCATAGGAGCTAGGAAAGCAAGCACTACCGGCTCTCTGCGGCGGATCCGATGTTGGGCTCCGCTGCCACTCATTATACGGCCGCGGAGGAAAGGGAGAGCGGCGAACGCAATCCCGACACTCCTCTTACCCCGCGGCCCCGCCGCCGCCGCATCGCCTGTGCGACACCGATTAGTCGCGGGGGGTAGGGAGAACGACGCGTCGCAATACCAACACTCCTCTCCCTCCGCGACTTCACCTCGGCTGCAGAAGGCAGTGTGTGCTCAAGTTTGGTCCTGAAGTGGCCACCGTGGCCGGCCGTACACCACGGGCCAGCCGGTAAGTTCCTCTTCGTCTCATCGTGGGTGATGAGACCACGGTTACTAGAGCCCCTCCGCCGCGACAAGGTGGGAACCAGTTCGGGGGATCTGCGCTTTGATTAACAATTTCGAATTCATATTTACAAGTTCATTTAGCCGGAACATTTGAGTTTTGAAAACAGTAGTTCATTTGTTTTTTCCTCATATTTTTCTTTTAGCGTCGTTTATTACCGCACAATCGAAAACATGAAATATTGCTTTATTTACGAGTACGAGTTCTACCGTGGCACTAGTGGTGCAGAAACAACTCGCAGGAGTAATGATATGTACGGCGCTGGTGTCGCAGAAGAAAGCAAGGTACGTTTTGGTTTCAACGTTTTCGTTTTAGAAATTTCCACCTTCAGAACCGACCCCGTGGAAGGCCGGAGATCATAGTGGTAAATGAAGAATTAAAAGCTATTGTGGAAGTGAATCCATCACAAAGCACTTCAGAGATTGCTGCAAGCTTCGGCGTAAGTGATAAAACTGTATTAATCCACTTGAAGCAAATCGGGAAAGTGAAAAATTTGAACGATGAATACTTCATGAATTGAGTGAATTGAACTTGCAAACACGCATCGATTGCTGTGTTACTTTGATCAATCGACACAATAATTAAGTGATTTTAAATCGAATCATTACTTGTGATGAAAAGTGAATACTGTAAGCGCTCGTCGCAATGGCTGAACCCTGGAGGCCCAGCCAAATCCTGCCCTAAACGAAAATTGACTTAGAAAAAGTTACTTGTGAGTGTTTGGTGGACTAGCGCCGGTGCCGCTCACTACAGCTTTCTAAACTCCGGTCAAACGATTACGGCACGAGGGCGATCCGCGGATACCGGACGGTGTCCCGGACGGCGGCATGCGTGCTGGCCGGCGATCCCCCCTGGGAACTCCAAGCGGAGCTCCTCGCCGAGGTGTACCACTTCGTCTCGGCGAGGAGATCCCGGGGGGAACCTCCGGCACCAGAGGAGATCGCCGGCCTGCGACGGCAGGCTCGGGCTGTCCTGTTGCGGCGGTGGGAGGAGGACCTGGCTCTCACGGGAGGCGAGCTGTCGCTGTCGAGTGTGGTCATCGCCATGCTCGACAGCGAGAGCTCGTGGCAGACGGTGGCCTCGTTCTGCGAAGAGGTAATGTCGCAGAAGGAGGCCGCGGAGCGGGTCCGGGAGGGCGATGTGCACTCGGCCCCGCTCCG
>DWLS01001322.1:0-22471 GCA_018246255.1 Pachliopta kotzebuea | reverse complement strand
CGGCCATCTGATTGGCGAGAGTGTTTTACCATTACCCGCTGATGCGAGGAGAGGAAAATAAAAATATGGGTGCAACTACCGCCATATGGATGTAACTATACCGAACACCTTTTATATTCATGAATTGTATTTCAGAAAATTTTTAGATGAAAGTGTCAACATTTGCTACAATGCTGTTCTGGCTGCAGATTTTGTGACATCAAAATAAGTGTCCCCGGAATACATCCAGGATAGCTCTTTCCATTGCTGTTTTGGCTGCAGATTCAAGATATCATAATGAGTGTCCTCGGAATAGATCCAGGGTAGTTTTCCATTGCTTTGTGGGGGCTGTTAGCTATCTTAATTGTTTTATATTTATTTTCAGGATTGCTGCAAAAACTTCGAAACATGGAAGAAACTGTACTTACACGCGCGTTTACACAAGAGGAACATAACTTGTCCAATAGATAAGTGTGAGAAGAAGTTCTCGACCAAAGGAGACTTGGAGAAGCACATTAGAACTCACACTGGAGAGAAACCGTACCGCTGTGACCATTGCAACAAGAGCTTTGCACAGAAGGGCTCATTAAAGAGTCACATAGAGACAAAACACATTAGTAAATCGTCTAAAGATCGATAGTATATCATTGATGGTATCACGGAATATGAGGAGCAGTGTTCATTGTGTGTGTTTGGACTTGTTCTATAGCTACACCTTTTTAGAATGTTGCTGTCACTATTATGAAGAAGTTATTATCTTATGATAGACATCCACTACTGGACATAGCCCTACTTTAAAGATCTCATTGACAGATGTGCTGCTTGCTTCCAACAGTTTCTTCAACCATTCACAAAGATTGTCAGGTTGTGAAAGAAAGCCTTCCCATCTACATGTGATATTCAAGGATCTTACTATCGACAAAACTTATAAAAGCTCTTATTAATGGTATACCAGAATATTAATGTTTTGTGATAGTTTTTATATTCCTTACATATTTTACATTATGTACCATGATTTTCTTTATTATAAATAGATTAGGGTCACCCTTGTAATAATTTGGGAAAAAGCTCCATTGACTCAAAGATTTAGAGTATGGTTGATGTGATCTATTTTTCGAATATTATTATAAACAATCCGGAAATTCGTGTGCTGAGGAATTCAATTAGGCTAGAGTTCATCTCTTGCCATCCTCTTAATATACAATCTTCCGGGACTGAGTCGGCAGCATGCTTTCGGCCGCGAGTCAAAATCTAATCTAGATTAAAGATGTCACGAGGAATTTATCCATAGTATCACTGTCTTTCCTGTATGACTACTTTCTGTATCTCGTAATATTTTGTTGTGGATCAATTGGTAAGTTAGATTCGATTTGTAATATTTATTTTATAATGTCAGGTCATGTACATTTTTTTTTCTATATATCTTAACGATTGAACAGTGTATAAATTCTAGAAATTACATATTAGCTTTAAAAATGTAGATAATAAATTTGATATGTTTTTAAACTTTGTGTCCGGCATCAAAATTTTGTAGAAATGCCTTTAGCGATAAGTTTAAGATTATTTAGAATTATAGTACCAATTTTTATTTGTTGCGTTATTATGTCATCTATAATACCTATACCTTTTATAGTATTAGTAGTTTTATTAATGCGAGCTTTTCGCCGACACCGGTCATAGATTTTACGTAGACAATAAACTATTACACTTATTTGCCTAAACAACTATTACATTGTATTTGCTCGTGGTTTATCTGCGGTAAACAATTTACTTAACTACCTCCCGGGGTCCAATATCTTGCCTTGAGGTGTCTGCTTTGATTCGGAAGTCCGCATGTTGTAGTTGGGTTGATGGTAGGACTTTTCCCAACTTTCTTTACCTCTACTCGTGTATTGTAAATACATATACTGACAATATCATTTCTGTATTCTGGCAGCCAAAGTATGAGAGCCGGAACACATTAGCGTCGAATTTAGACATGTGTTTTTACATCATTTACAATATCATTGTTACTTAATTCTCCATGTTATATCAGGTTTCTATTTAAGCCCATTGTAGATCAAATAAAGTTATCTTTGTGCTTCCTGTAAACTGTAAATTTCAGTTTCAAAGGCACTGTACAAACTTGCATATTACTCGAGAAAAAACAAATTAAAAAATATACCTTTATTTTCCATTAAAACCTAGATATTACTCTATATACATTTTACAGATTGAAACGTTAGATTTATAAATGTTTAACATCTCTATATAAGTTAGTAGGGAATATGCATCTATTATATGGTTAAAACGTTTCTCTGTTAATAAATTAAATTATAATATCCAAAAGATCCCGTATCTTGAAAAGTTGGTCAGCCAAAAGTATCTTGATTATGTTCGCCTTTTTTCATACCCTAGATTAGATCATAGATTTCCAATGAGGCGCGCATCGCCACTTGAACTTTATAGTTTCGAAATTTAATACAGAGATGGAATAAATTTTTAATTTGTGATTATTTATAGATAATACACAGACATGAAATTGGTATAATTAATTATTATGTTAAAGGACGTACGTATGACGTAACATATATGTATATACTAAATAAAGAAGATATCTTCTTTACATTAATGAAAAACTTTTTTTAGGTTAATCTTCAAAAGATACTATACTTGGAGAAAGTTAATATAATTTATAAAGGGTATTCTTTTACCAAAATTCACTCATTCCGTCCTTCAGTGTTTCAGTAAACAATAAAATACTAATTAGTAATCGCTTTTGCTTACATGGAGTTGTGTAATACATTCTCTACCTCTTTAAGTTATTTGAGGTCTTAAGAAGAAATGATATTAAAAAAACTGTTCTGTTATTAAACATATTATAAACTTTAATTTTTTATGCATATTCCCTATTACTAAACAATATGTACACTGCATCTTGCATTTATACTGAAAACAAGTAAGTAAAATATGTTATACTAGTTAGGTTTACTAACATCATAGATATTTTCGAAAATAGTTTTCTTCTGGTCAATGACAAGTATCTACTCTACCAAAAATTATTTTTAAATTATAACAAATAAATTATTAACGCTATTTTTAGTTACCGATTGAGGAGTTTTACTGGTGGTAGGTCTCTGTTACCGGAGACCGACAAACATTACTTTGTTCTGGTTTGAAGAACATTGTAAGCTAATGAAGTTACTAGGGTAACAAGTCTTAACATCTTAATTGTTTAGGCGACGAGCGCAAAGTGATGCTGTGTATACTATATTAACCAGCCCCACGTATGAGGAAGCGTATCGCTTACCATTAGGTGAACGCCTTTCTTGTCTCGTCGAATAAAACAAAGATAGTTACCAATAATAAATAAAAGTATTATACCGTTTAGTTTAAAATAGAATCAACTTTAATATTACTAAATGTCATATTGCAAAAGTATACCTGTATCTCTTAAAGACCATCTGAATAGGCCATTACACCAGCGTAAATTATTCGCAACTGCAATTTCATGCAGTGTAAACATCCTAATTAGCGTCTAGTAGAATGACGCATCACGTAAGAACTTCCTACTCGTCACATCGCTTTGTATAACAAATAATGATGACACCTCTCTCTTCACATCAAGGTTATCATGGATGTTAGAAGTTTATGAGAATTATGGATATTTAGAAGAAGAGAACGACTATTTTCACTGCATCCATCACAACAGGTTAGTGATTAATTATTATAATGGTGATTATCCCAAAACTGTATAAACCATATTATGGAAAAAAAAATAAATATTAATCTTACACTAGCCTTCTTAGACGAATGCTTTACATGTCTTAGTTCTATAAAGTTATAATAGACCATAAAAATCTTGTAGTTAACAAGTCAATGGAAAGCATAATATAGCAGTAGGAATGTGCACACTGCTACAACTAAACCCAAGATGAGGGAGTCGCGACGCTTCCGAGCATTTATTCTGTAGATGAGGCTGTTCAGCATTGGAAATCTGTAAAAGAGATGATGCTCTAGTCATAAAGCAATATATAATAAATATCAATCAATAATGCATATTGATCTTATTTGTTTTTATTATTTACCTGTTGGCTATGTCATTGAACCTGGTCTGCATACGCTTGAAGGTCTGCCGTTGAGAGGTAAGATGTTCGCGTGCTTCCATTGCAATGTTTATTTGTTCATCCACTAGGATATGTGAACTGAGGAAGATCAATGTCAAATAATAAGTGCAAAATAAATAAAGATGACCATTTTAAGGAGCAGATGTTATAAAGACAAATTGATTGTTGTTATTGTAATGAATGTTATTAAGCTTAAATAATGTCTGTATTTTTTTTTTAATCAAAGGTTTCTTTTGCTGATGACTGTTTTTCTCCTTTATCACTGTAGTAGAAAAACGGTCATGGTGGCCAATTACAGTTTTAAATATCATTAATATTGCTTATCACCTCATTCTAGTTTTCTATCACATGCAGAGACCTGACAAGCCGTAAACAATTATTCACAGCCGAAATTATAGAGTAATAAAAAAATTATTACCTATGTAAATGATTAGCTTCTTTGGCATATTGATCTCGACGACTTAGACCAGCAGCTGCAGAGGGGGGTGGGCTGCCTCCACGGAGTAACTCCTCACGCTCTCTTCTTGCGCTCACTCTAGCTGATGTCTTTGAGAACTCTTGCTGATAATCCTGGAGATTACAATTCTTGTAATTTTTATGTATTCATAACACAATGTAAACACAAACACATTTTAAATTTATCTCACCATAAGAATTTCTTTGTGCCTCTTTATTGTATGCATAGTTGCTGCACCACTTGGTGCTAAGTCAGCCATTTTGTCATTTATTCCTGATAACTGCAAAAAATAAATAAATATCTTGATTAACATTTTGTTGATTAAACAAAACAAATAATCCATTAATTCCCAATTTAATGTATTACCTTAAAAACACAATGAATATAGAAAATATGTGTAAAGCACTACATATTATGTTATGAAATTGCTTCCAATATTGTTGATGTTGGAAAATTAATTTATGATGAATGTTAAAATAAGGAAACCAAAGTAATCTAAGAAATTTAGAAGACATGATGAAATATTACAGTATTCACCCTTCTACTGTTGCATGTACAATTCTAAGCTCTATTAAGATTAATAAATTTTACATTAAATTAGACAATGGCTTATAAAAAGGACAAATATTTACCAACAAAAGGAAGTATAATATTCACTTTGTTATATAAAATCTAGTGGAGTAACAATTTAAATTATGCTGCGGAGTTATATATTAGTGTTATTTACTAATGAATACCTTATTAAGCAGTTGCTGCAGTTCCATTGACATTGTATCAAACATATCATCGCTATTTATCAAAGGAACAGTCTCAGAAGACAGACTTGATGAGCCTGAACTAACACCTAGTTTGCTAAAAGCAACTAACTTGACGTCTATGTCATTTTCCAGATGTCTCGCTTGTTTCCTTAAATCTGTAAAGAATTATTTCCTTCTAAGTCTTTGATATGGCAAAATGTTTTAATTCTATGAGTTTACCACTTAGTAAATTTAATTATGTAAAAATGAGATCACTCATACATTCTCTTTTTTCATTTAAGGAGGAAATGAGACAATCAAGGCGTTCACCTGATAGGAAGTAATAATCCCGCTAATAACAAATTAGTGCTAGTAAAGATGGTATAGACAGCACATTGATTGTCACCAAAACATAACATACAACAGACACAAGATGTATCTCTCATAAACCCTGTAATTTTCTTAGTTTACAACATCCTTCAAACTGGAATAGAGTAATGTTTACATATTATTGTTTGGTGGGAGAAACAGGAGCTGCAGTGGTACCTACCTAGATAGTCTACACCAACACAGACCTATTACCAGTGCAGTTTTAAGTCATGCACTATTTTTTTGTCTTATCTCTGTATGACATTTAATGTTCTTATTAATAAGTAAATGAAAAACTATTTATTATTACATATCAAACCTGTTTAAATAAAAATTACAATATATTTTTTTATTTAAGCGTTAAAATGAAACTTCGTTTTTATGTTTAAATTATTTTCCACTGTAATTTTTTTTAATTTATTTAAAGGAGAAATTTTTTATGTACTCATATCAAAGTTCTTGTAAGATTAAAAACTACTCTACATTGAGTGCAACGTCATAATTTCTTATAGATGACACCGGTTGCTAAAACCATAAGTTCTATTTTTTACCTTCCCACGTTGATCCCGTAGCCACACTCATAATGTACCTAATCAGCAAAAATTAAATATAATTTTAAGCAAATAATTTACAAATAATGAATTGTTTATAGAACTCTCCGGTGGCAGATAAAGTATTATGATATTTATTATAAAGTAGATGACTTTACTAGAGTAGTGTTGCCTCCGGCGGTAGAAAACGTTTAAAATGGTAAATACTTGCTATTATTCAGGACAAATATTTTAAACTCGTTAATGGTGTTCATTACTCTATATTTTTTAATTGTCCTTAAATTAAAATAGATATAAAAATTAATTTATTAGCTTGAAGTCTTTAGTTTAAAAAAAAATATTTTTAGAATAAATATGTAAATTAAATAATTGTAACTGCAAGGCATAATACAGCACGTTATTTTTGTTAATACCTTTTTTTAGCAGAAGATGTTTGCAACATTAATACATATGTCTAAAATTTAGGCGGGACATAAATAGTTTTAAACAAATTATTAAAAAATAACAAGTAAGGAGTATAATCTTATAACGGTTTTTAAAGAATTGATTGGTTATGAGTTATAGCAGCCCGTCAAATATACCAGCAATTGCAGAAAATATTTTAAATGAAATAGAAGATAGACTTAATAAAACGAATATTAAGCAATGTTAGTAAATATTTTTAAGAAATTTGATATGTTATTTTTCCTTACGTTTATTTGTTATATTACTTTGTAGTGTCGGACGAGGAGTTACTTATTTTGCATTCGGTATTTGGAGGTGTTTTACAAAGGGCTTTTGATATTATCGAAAAGTATTCAACGTTTGTCATTTACTCTACTGTAAATAAATCAAGACAACTAATAGAAATAAAAGGTGAAAACGACAAATGTTATAGAATATTTCCTCGGATTAATTTTTGTCCATGCCAAGCGTTTAAACATCAGGTGTTAGAAAAGAGAACACAAATAACCTGTAAACACATATTAGCAGCTAGATTACAACAAATATTAGGTAAAACAGTAGACCACGAAATTACACAAGATCAATATTTAATGTTGCTAAAATCAATATTTGATATAGAAGAATAGAATAATGGATGACGCAACACCTCAATACTATTTTACTGCATCAATGGAATCTGGTAAAATACTTTGTAGTCTTCTAAAATCAATACAGTTTCAAGAGGTAAGTTAAACAAAAAGTATTTTATTTCATACTTTACCATTTCATCCATTCATCACTTAACCCATCGATGGCCACTGCTGAATATAAGCTTCCTTGATTTACTGTGTATCATCTATACTTAAGACAGTATGCTGCTAATGATCACATGACTGCTACAGTTCAGTTTCTTCTAAGATTGGAAAATATATTGCAATTAATGCAAATGTATAGAAATCCTTAAGTTTTTTTTTTACACTCCTTTCATTAAACAGAATGCCGTGTTCTGTGCCATGTCAGAAGGCCTGAAGTTAACTGTGGAAGAAGGGAAATGTGTACAGGCTTCTGCTTACGTACCTGCAGATAATTTCACAGAATATCACATTAGAGAAGATGTGGATATAATGTTTAAGGTAACAATAAAATAAAGTTACTTGTGATTCATGAATTATGATGGAATGTTAAGTGATCAATTATTTGCTTAATCATGAAAATACTGAAACCAAATGTTGTATAATGTTATTTACAGATTAGTATTACAGTATTGGCTGAATGCCTTAATATTTTTGGTTCTGGAGAGGAATCTAGTCTTAAAATGTACTACAGATGTGAAGGGTCACCTTTGCTTTTAGTGTAAGAATTTTTTTCTTTTTCTTATATTTAACAAATTGGCAAGACAAGCTGTCTGTATACCTGATGATATGTATATGTGACAATACATAACAAGGTGGTAGGTACTGTTAAAATGATATACATTGTATCACTTTACTCTCATTAAGTCTTGTTACCCAATTAATTTCTCGGCCACACTTTAAACTATGACACAATTGTTTTTACTTTACTTACTAGCAGAAATGGAGGCTGCTTTATTACTACTACTTGATGGCATCACAACCCAAATGAGATTGTGTTTAATTATCTAGTTAAAATAATAGGAATCTATCTTCAACAATTATCATAATGTATGTTATTTGTTATTAATGAAATCTATAATTTCATTAGACTACAACCCCTGTCAATTCACAACGTGATGACAGATTGTGAGATATCAACACAAACGGCGGACTCTCTTCTCGATCTTCGCGACGAAGAAGCAGGCGAGGTCGCGAAGTTAGTGCTCAAGGCCCAAGCTTTTCTCGGGCTGCTGGCGGACTTAGAACGCTCTTGTGACGTCCTTGAGCTGAACCTTTCGCCAGAGCATCCTAACGTCAGTATAGTTACTTACGGCATGCAGGTAAATAAAGTGCTCATACTTTCAGTCAAGCAGGAATATAGAAAAATATCTTTTCCCTCTCTCTCCAAGAACTAAAAAAATTCTTTACTGATATGTTTCAATGACTATCTAGAGCTAACCCAAACTTTGAATTTTATTTACTTTTGAGAGACAATGAAGCTATAGATGTACACATTACATGTTACCATCTTTCTCACAGTAATACTGAAAATTTACAATTTGGGGTGATAGCCACATAACTAATAAAATTCTATATCAAGTGGCCTTGGAATCGAACTAAGGACTTCCGTTTATTAAGCAAAGCAATTACACGCCGCGACACAAAGACAATGTTATTAGGTAAAGCCATATCATCCAGAGTTATTTTACTTTATAACAGGATCGTTCCTGCATAGATGTGCCAAAGTCATCAGACATGGTTGAGAGCTTCAGCTGTGAGGAGCCAGTCACACTAAAATATCAGCTCCACCACATTCGGCTTATTATGAAGGCGCTTGCGCTATCTAGTAAGGTAAAAGTTAATCATAAGACGAATTAATAAATATTATCTTACTGTGATAAGTTCAAATTCAGCTTAACTTATTATCTGTTCATGAGACTCAGTGTAATCATAAATAATTAAGGAACATCCAATAAGTAAATAAAGAAAACGAAGATTTGTCGTAATGTTCCCACTGTTGGGATTCATGGTCTTTTCTAACTAGATGAGATGTCTATTATTCACCACATAGACCAAATTAGTGTAAAAAATAGAGTAGTTATTCAATTTTTTTAAAAAAAACTTTAATTTTATATTGCAGGTGGTCCTTAGGTTTAGCTCCAATGGGCTTTTACTTTTGCAACTGAAACTTGAGAAGGAGGATCAGCGACAGATGTTCTCGGAATTTTACATCGTGCCCCTGCTAGATGATTGATAATGAAGTTAGTTACTTCTTTTAATAAATTGTATATTGCCTTAGAAACTTATTTTTTTACAAATTATGGTAAGACGGGCGAGTTTTCACCCTATCGTAAATCAAACTTCGCTATCTTTAGAGCCGAACCTGGGACGTCTGTGTTTACAACAAGGCAAGCGTTTAGCTATTGTTCCACAGAGGCAGTTTCTAATTGTTTTGTTAACAGAATTGTGAAAAAAAAAAATACAAACAGCCATGTGCAAAATATATTTTTATATTTCACTATTCAAATGTTTACATACATCTTAAGTAAGGAATGTCCGTAACTTATATTAATGTACCGGAACTTAATAAGAGTTATTAATATGTCAGAAAATGGATACAACACGAACAAGTACATCGTAATAACCATAAATATATAGTTAAATAAAATTACGCCCAAATCTTGCTAAACGGATTTTTAGTAAATATACAAATTTCCTCTTTAATTGACTTGGTAGTCAGAAAATAGTTTTCGATGACACCATCACTGTATTATTGCCGTGATCACAATTCCGGGATCTAGTTTTTTATCACAAAGAAAAATCGAAGTAATTTTTTTTATCTATAAGGAAGAGGATAAATGAAGAGGTCCACAGAATTAGGGTTACCAATAACTCAAAAGATTGTTGACCTTAAGTGGCAATGGACAGACACATCGCTCAAAAGACTGGCCGATGAAGCGCACCCGGGGACCAGCACTGGTAGATCCCCTAGAAAGTGGACCAACGATCTGGTGATGGTCTTAGATAAATAAAGTAGACGGGCAGCGCAGGGTCGATAGGCGTAGATATTCTTAAAAGAGGCCTATGTTAAGGTTATCAGGTTGATAAAATGGATATGAAAAACTATTGTTATTGAAACAATGTTACGCATTACCGGAAGCGAAAGTAAAAGGCATGGATTGTGAAATGAGTGTTTCAGTTGATTACTAAAGATTGAACCTGGCGCATCTCGACCGCAGATGGCAGAGAGATGATGACCGGCGTTAATGAACTTATTAAATCGTTAATCAAGAAAACAATAAAAAAATATTTTAACTTAAATACTAAACTCAACCACATAACTTAATAATTCGAAACAGGTCTGTACGGTCTGATCTTGGCCTGTCTTATTGAACAATACAGTCTTATATATACATAAGTATTATTTATTTGGAGCTTTAGTACACAATTGGTTCACTTAATCGTAAGTGATATTGATCAGCTTTTACATTTAACAGGCTCTTGTCTTTAACATAAATTAGAAAAATTGATAAAACGTATTATAATAATAGACAAAATTTTGTGCTGATATATGTATAGTATAATATTACACGAAATTATAAACTAACATTAAGCCATTTACAATTTATAAATGAATACATTGAAATATTGAAAATGTATGTTTTTGATTTACGAACAGACTAACGATAATTTTTTTTTTAACATCAAGTCGTAAGTAAATAATTTTACAATCATATTTACTTTAATTACAAAATGATTTTTACAAAAGTGACACATGTTCAAACTGTTTTGGCTCAGCTGAACTTCAATAATTTACATATACCGAACAACAATGCTATCATTACAATTAGAACAGCGTTATTTTTAATTAATTCAATTCCAACAACATTTAATAAGTTATTATTAATCTAAAATTTTTTTAAATCTTGTAACACACGTATCGGACACGAAGGACCATCTGCGTGCTGTTATTTCTACTTATTTCGCTTGTATGGCGTATTATTTTGCAAGGTTATCGAAGAGGACGCGTCCAGAAAGGCAGACCCCACCATCGGATGGGAATAATAAATGCGGAGAGAGAGAGAGAAAGAGAGAGAATGGCATATTATTTCAATTTGTGGAATCTGAGAACTCTTACAAGGCCATTTATCGACTACACTAGTCCAGTGAGAGTTAGGTAATGTCTAGTTATGGACGTTGTTCTTGGGACATTTGAGTTTTCTTATGATGTTTGCCTTGACCGGAAGCCCAAGCCTCGTGAATATTGAACTCGCATCTTTTGCAAACGTATTATGCGTACCGAAATTTTGTTTCGATGATTTATATTTAATTAAAAAAATCTCATATCAGTTTCAGTAATTACGTTTAGCTTCTGTTTGTGATTGACGTGACTATCTACCACTGACAATAGAATTAATATAGTATAATCCAATAAGGATATAACAGACTAGCCCCTGTATCCTAAATACTACATGACTAGATTTAAACTTATGGGAAACTTAGTTTCCGTTTAATTTTGCAATAAGCAAATGAAATACACCATATATAATAATCCTCAGATTGACTTATGATTGGCGTTGTTTATATTTAGTCTACTGTTTATTAATCTTTATAAATATGCTTATTACCAATTATTTGATAAAAAAATATACTTCGCAGTACATTCGGAATATTTTTAATCAACATACGGAATGCTTATTTGCTATATTAATGTTTTAACGGAATTAATAATAAAAAGGGGGAGGTACATGAAGTCAACGGAACTATTTAGATCCTGTCTTAACATCGATTAAAATGTTTCGTTTTCTAATATCCACAAGTATTCAAAATAATCTTAATCCATTTATATATATTTGACTAAGATTCTTGTATACATTATTTAGTCGAAAACGATTCCAGAAAGTAACTTATATCTAAGGGAACAGCAATTTAAATTACGTATAATATTTAACTAATTTTACAACACTAGCGCATTTACATCAATTTGGCTACATTAACAAATATATTGCACAACTTAAATAATAAATTAATAAAAAAAATTATCGGCACTTTAATACATGCTAACGAATACAAAAAGTTAAAACTTACTAGTACAGAATAAGTTATATACTAAATGAAATAATACATGTATTACTTTAATAACATTGAACAACACGATTTGTGCATTAGTCATTTATAAGATTTTAACTATATCTAGCGACGTTTACCACCCATTAAACTACCTTAAGGATTTGTAATCGAACAAGGGACTTGTGTTACGAAGCAAGCAATACATCAACCATATCAGTTTCATAGAGCATTTCCAAATACAAACTCTGACCACCTGTTCCTTCGCCACTCTTAAGATTTCTTCTAAATAAACAGATAATATAGTAAAATTTAATGATTATTATAAATCAGCTTCGTATAATGATGAACACACAGACAAACAGAATTTCATACAAAAACTCTGTTTTTTTAACAATTTACATGTAAATGTGTATAAATAATCTTAACCTATACTACCCGCATGTATTGCAATGTCCTGTTATAATGTATTGTTAACTTCCAAAAATCAAGTAACAAATGAACTGAAATAAAATATTATATCTGAAGAAAATATATAAGTTATAAGTCTCTGATATTATAATGAACATAAATACAGTATTTTTAACGCGTTTTCTTTTATTTATACATTAATGAAGGAATATACCTACAAATTAAAGATTGATTGAGTAACACTAATTGTTTTAGTTTCATTAGTTTTCAAGTGTCTTTGGATATTCTGACTTTCATGAAATCGACTGTCTTTGATTTTGAGAATTTTGATAAGGATCTATATCGCTGAATAAAATATACCGAGAAACAGCAATTATGGATAAGTCTAGTGTTTATTTAAAATGCAGATTGAAATCCCTCAGTCCTGACTTCATTTAGAAGTAGGGTATTTTTTCCCTCTTCCCAATACAAAGTATATTAATTTTTAGCCAGGTTACGTCACTAACAGATGCTAAAATAAAAATGCACTGGCAACACTGACAATCCCTGAAGAGTCAACGAGTAAACAATAAACAAAGGTTTTTTACTTGGCAATTGAAAGTTATACAACATGGATAATGTTACATGAAACTGTATTTGTTGTCGACCGCTCGCATATCGTGGTGGGCACCGCTGGCCACCAGCAACGCCTCCAATTCAGCTCTGCGCATCCTCACATCGCTGCCGTGTGTCACCCCCAGCTGAGAATGCAAGCATTTAACAAAATTTCAATAATTTAACCGAATTTTTCGTTAATGTAGTTATTATATTTACTATTTACAAAATTGACTGCCTTTTTACCACAACGCCTAACTGCTGGCTTTTTTCACTTAGATTTGATTTTAAGTACGGACGGTAGTAGATTTATCCTTCCTTATACCCCCCCACTTCATACCTGAAAGAAAATTGCTTCTACCCACACTTTTTCATCTTACCGCCATAACAACATGGCTGTTTACTAGTAGATGGACACACGTGGGAGTCAGGGTTTTGTTCAAGCTCACTCCATAGTGTGATTACTTAACATCATTGGAGTAGTGAACCATTGTGTTAATATTCCATAGAGCATCAAACTTTTTTAGATTGATTACAAGATTGTAACATATGCCTAGAAGTCATCATCACACATTTTTATATTGGCTTGAGAGGAGTCATTAAACATTATTTTAATCTTCCGATAACATACATGTAAATAACAGTGTAGCTGTATCAGCAAGACATTTTTGTATAGTCAACAAGTTAATGTCATATATGTACATCTATATTTATTTAATATTACGTCGCCAATAAGAAACAATGGCGAAGTTCATGCAATGTAGAATTCTCTGCAAGTCAAATCGGTATAAATAAAGGTGATCCAAAATGTGAAATAAATATCTACGAAAATAATGAAAGATATATTATTAACGAACGATAACTTACCCACCACAAAGGCACTCCACACAACAAACACCAAATAGCAGGCAAAACAAAATAATAAACAGCAAAATAAAAAACGAAGCCAGTCAGCAGAAAAAGTTTTAATAAAAAAAAAAAATAATTACAACCGAGTAATATGATTAAAGCTCGAGAAGAACATGAGTTCGATTTGTACAAAATATAAACAGATTATGTTAAGACATCTAAGACTAATTGTTAGTATATTATTATAATAACAGTCCGTCAAATCATGACATAGACCCAGTTACGTCGGAATGCGCCAACTTGAAAAAAGAATAAATACTTTTAATCACTCATGGCCTAATATAAATTATATGGAGCGCAGAGAGCAGAGACCGAGATTGCTCTAGGAAAGGAGGTTAGCGCTGGTAGCATCGCCTCCCTAATGAGTGAAGACCAAAGTCGTCAAATCCTGTTATCATTCTGTAAAAAGGTGATAACAGAGGCAATAAGCACTAACAAAACATGAGAAAGTTGGAAAGGGAGAGATACAGTTTAGGAAACAGGAGAAAAGAAAAGATATTGTGACAAACTGTGATAAATAGTGATAAACGAAAAATTGTGATGTAATGGAAATGTAAAAAGAAATTGAGTTGTAATAGATTTAAAAAAAAAAGAGAGAAATGTACTGTTAGAATAAGGAAAACTGTATTAGAAATAAGGAAAAATTGTAAAGATAATAAAGAAGTATGGACTTCCTTATTTAGGAGACGAATGAAAGAAGGAATTGGGATGGAAGAAAGAAAGAAAGATGAATGGAAGGAGAGGAATAGTATGAAAGTAAATGACAGATAAAAATAAAGATGTACACGAGCCTTGGCCCAAAATAACCAAGGGATTTGTAGTAATAACATCAATTAAAAATATATATATATGTATAAATTAGGCGTATAAGTCCAAAAAGACATTTTTAATAATCATTATTAATTCAGAATATGCTTCCATCAATATTTTTATTACATTTTCTGTACCAATAAGTATAGCTTTGGTTTTAGAACACTAGTCAGTATGGTCGACTATATGTTTTAATTTATTTTTAATCTTATTACTATTACATTGTAATGAAAGTATATAAAAATGTGATATTCGCAATTATTATTAAAAGTTTCCTTGATTGTTTTTTGTTTGTGGTTGAAATTTTTAATTTATATAAATATACATAGAATTAATAAAATCAATAGTCAATATATCTAACGTTTTTGTCTATTATAAGGGTTTTTTTTTAAAAAATGTTGGTTAATGCGGCTTAACTGGGTCCACTTATTGAATATTTGAAACTTTTTTGTATGTTATAATTATAAAGCTAAATTACGCACTGGCAAATAGATTACGCTACGTTTGGACTGGATTCTCTCCGCGACTTGTACACAATGATTTTAATTCTAAAAAAAGAAAATGTAAAACAAATCTAAAAAGTAAAAATGCACTACATATAACCATCAACGGGCACACATAATAAATCATTACACAATTGTGATAAGTTAAACATAACATCGCTTAAACAATAAAATATATAAATATATATAAATAGTAATTTACAATCGAAGTAATAAATAAAATGCATGCACAGGAATAACTTAACAGGTCATTTTTATTTTACTTATTATATTCGTCAAAAGTGAAAAAATAAAAATTGTGTTTTTATATCCGCTTTTTTTTGCAATGGCAAGACAAACTATTATTAATTTTTAGATTTAGTATTCACGTATAAATTTAATTTACTATAATAAATTAAATTTAGTGGCTGTATATAATCTTTTCTGATATTCCCACTGATTAAATCATATATTATATTTAATTTAAGACCGATAAAAGAAGGTAGCCATTACAATATTATTTTACCGTTTATATACAAAAATAAAATACAACCATCCATGGCACCTCATCTAAAGTTAAACGTGATGTAAAACTGTTGTCTGATAAATTGTATATTAATTAAGAAATGATTTCAAAAATACCTTAAACCTAACCAGACTAGTCCTACTAGTAAAAAAAAACTGTAAAAAGCGCCATTGCCATTTTACTCATTACATTGTTGCAATAAAAAACTAACTAAATAATCAATTCCACAAAATCTCATTTTCTTCACTACAGGAACAACATTATGTTACTCATTAATGTTGTTACGAAAAGCAACTTTGGTTGAATCGGTACTATTGACATTATCAATAGATAGTATAATACATTGCCTCTCAGTTAACTACTTATCCTTATCGTACATTTAATTGAGCTCAATAACTAAATTTTAATAAGAAAAAAATTTCAAACAAATTGCTTAGCAAAAAAATTTATAATAATTTTAGGGTAGCAACACTGCTCCTTTAATTTATATTGATGTTATGTAAGCGTTAAAATGAAAATGTTTTAAATAATAAAATAGAATTTATATTAAGATTTGGAATAATCAGATACAACATAGATCGGAGAAGAAATATATACATAAAGGGCTACTACAATTAACACATATTTGACCAGCAAAGAGTATTTGTTCACTTTATTTTAATATTTCAAAAATCGAATAGAATACAGCTCATTGTACTATGTTTTCTTTTGTAGTAAAACTTTGGTACAAGGCCCTTATATAAAACCATTGTGGGAAACTTCTTATAGGGAAGTTGTGAGGGATGTTTGTTGATGTAAGATAAGTTTTAGAATTTTGAAACTAACATAACTAACTTAATAAATAAGCTGTATACTGTTACTAACTTTTACTAACCTAATATGGACCTTGCGTCTGAAATAAAGAATTATTTATTTATTTTATATAATCTGAACTTGGAATATTATTCACCCACTATATTAGTATTTTGAGGGCTACTTGACAAATATCTCACTTTTATAACAATAATGAAGTGTGTTCGCCCAAATATTCTGGATGGTAACAAAGTTGATATGAAAATGCCCTGCCACCAAATAAACCCCACATGGATTTGAGAATCATAGCTGTCACCTCCATTTTACAGGGCAGTTAAATGTATTTTCACCAGATCAAATATGTATTAATAGCAAGATAAAAAGTAAAATTCAGTGGCAAAATAATTTTGCAACACGGAAGAGACAAATGTCGACCGAAAGTTAACTTATGTCAAATTATTCATGTGATTAAATTTATGTTATTGATATATATCAATAATTTTTTAAAAAGATGTTTTTTTATTTTTATCTTACATATTAAAATTATGTAGTAAAGAAGAATTAGCTATATATTTACAGCAAAGGCGAAGACCTCGGTGGGATTCAAAGCCTCATATAATCAATATATAATAATACATAACATGTATTGGAGATTCCATGCTGGATTAAGACTACATTAAACCTTCGTTAAATTATTGCATAATATACCATGAAATGGCTATTTTGGTCCTCTTATACTTTTTAAAAGGTTAAACTTTACCATTGAGTTTAACAGCGGATCTAATTAAAATGAGAACCTATACAATGACTTAAATTATATTTATCACCAGGCATATTATAGGCAGTATTTTTTTTTTTCACATCACATTGGGCTTATTGTCTTGATAGAAGATGATAAGGCTTGTTAACCCAGTAATTTCATTAGCTATTTACCCGTTTGCCGGTAGAAATAGGCGCTGCGGTAGTAGCTAGCCAGGCGGGTTTAAAAAACTTGCTGGGGACACTGTGTTACAAGGCAAGTGCTTCTGCTCCATGAAGGTAATCAAAATGTGCGATATATAATTTTTAGGAGTGCTTAATTTTTATTGTAATAGTACTGCATTATAATAAATCAAGCACCAAATTCAACAAATTCGTCCGTAGAGAAAATCAACATTTGTCTCCACTCGTGTAAGGTGAGCAAGGCAGATATAATAAAGTGTATGACAAAACACAACTGCTAACGGATAGGACAAGAATAGTAATTACTATAAACAAGGAAAATTTATTTTTTTTATTCTCTCCTTTATTTAAATTGTTAGTTATTAATTTCTTTTCTATAGATGAATATATTGTATGAAGCAAAAATATATATTTTTACTTCTGAACGCATTATTTTAGATCGATAATTTTATAGATTTTAAGGGGTTTCTTTTTAAGAATCTTATATTTTACATCTACCCTCGTGTAGTTTAGTATTTTATAAAATCATGCCATAGATCATTTTATTTATATGTATTTTATAGCAGCAATTACTAATCATCTCCGATTAATCTAAGAGAGCATCTGTGAGCTCACTTGCTGTCGTCCGTCGTGGCAGACGACGTACTCGGTGAGGGTGACGTCGGCGGCGCCTCCGGACTCCAGCGGGATTGGATGAGCGCGGAAATGTTCTAGCATGTCATGTACGTTGGGGAACCAGAGGTGCTGCACGCGGCACTGCCCCGTGTCCGACAGTGTCATGCGCAGGTGTTTGGCGCGGCCCTGTTAAGTTATAGGCTAATGTATTGCTCTTAATCATATCTTATACTCGGTATTTTATGGATACTGTTCATAAGTATAATCACAAAATATTAGACTTTATAAAGAGGAGAAATAACTACATAGGTTTTTTCGAATCCATGGCTACAAGTTAAACATGGTGAAACTGCCGCCATAACAACATTGCAATATAAAAGATGTCAACCAATGACAGCTAGCATACTCCAGGCGAGGAGCTTCACTATATACTATATCATTGTTACTTATCTCTATGTGAAGGTTAAGTGTGATAGTTCATTTTTGATAAAAAGGAATATTTTACATTGCTTCTACAGAAACATTTAAAGTTCTTAAATAATGGTCTTCTGAAGTTTATTCAAATTACTGCTAAGTTATTTTGTCATCTTACCTGAAAATTAAAGGTAAGGACATATTCTCCACGACGGGTCTCACTCTGCCGGACGAGGTAGCAGCCATGCGCACTGGCCCCACCAGCGAGCACGCAAGCAGCGGCCGCGGCGCGCGCCAATGTACCATGGAACCATGGCCATTCGCTTAATGACACGCGTCCAGCACCTGAACAGGCTTCCTCTGCTATAGAACCTGACAATAAAAATTTATTAAGTGAGTGAAAGTTGAACTTCATCACTATTATTGACATCTACTTTATGTAAACCATGCTAATCAATTTTCAGCACAACTAATACAAATTGAATCCAAAAAGTCTCTATATTTATGATCATAGAGACAAAAATATTATCTTTTTTATGATACAATATTATTACTGTACAAATTTAATATTATTAATATATATAAATATAAAATGAAATAGCTTCAAATATATTGGATAATTTTTTTTAAATTAATCTCATGATATCTCTGAACACCTTGGTATCAACCATAGCACTATCTTTATGCTAGCCAAATTATATTATTATTTAATTTTGTTAAATAACCATTAGACAATTTTCACATTTAATAATATACTAACCTAATTCACCTTCCTCAGGAGTGTCAGTTGCTAAATCAGCAATACTGGTGCTGGCAGGTAAATCTCTTCGTGGTGGCAGATCTGGAGGTGCTGGCTCTGGTAGACCTGCTAAAGAGTCAGGAGGAGGCTGTGTTGTTGGCGGTGACCGCATGCAATATTTTATTGTGGCTAACCATGACTTCATATCATCTACATCAGCAGCTTCAATGACATATTCCATGTTATTGTCAGCCTGAAAATATTGTAAGTAGATTTTAAAATAAGTGAAATCATCTCAACTTTTTAACTATTTAGTTTTAGCAAATTTCTATTTTTGTACAAGTTTCTAAAGGGAAGAACTTTTTTCTTTTAGATATTTCTAAATAGTTTTAAGAGTTGATCATTAGTTAAGGAGACTCAAAATAAAAAGTATTATAATAAGTTTTTACTTGAAAGTTATTATTCAAATGAATAAAGTTACAAAAATTTATTTTATTTGATTTATTTGTTAATATATTTATATTGTTATAGAAATTTTTATTTGTTATAGAAATATTGAGTTAAAAAGCAATCTGCTATTATTTTCAAAACCTGGAATAATGTCTATTATGAGAATAATAAAAAGAATGAAAGCAGCCCCAATAGAAAGGAATAGAAATTGATTTATATGGACATTTCATAAAACTCAAACCATGTGACAAGGTAAGTTTTGGACAATAAGGTTAATGGAAACGGTGTGGCAAATAATATTACAGAAGATTTATTACTGAAAGAATTTTTTTTTTTTTTTTACGTATGTATAGGTTAATGCTTGACCACGATCCCTCCTGGTGGTAAGTGAAGATGTGGTCGATGATGGTAAGGTGCATTAACCTAGCAAATGCCTATTCACTCTATGTGAAAGAGATGAGCGGAAAAAAATTACACTATACTTATTCCATCAAGTGGGATAAAATCATATATTAAAAAAAAATAAGATTTACATTAAAACTTACTTTTAAGACAAAAGTATTTTCATGATCTGGCATCTCTAAAGCTGTAGTTTCTCGAGCTTCTGATATAAGAAAGCAAAATACTCCACTTCTAGGCTTTTGAGCTTTGGGTGGTGAATAGAATTCTAACATATAGCCTCCAACGGTTTTAACTAACGCTAACCTACATTTTTCCCACTTTTGTGGACCACCAGGTTGTTCCAAGCTTTCTGGTGTCAAATAGTTAACTAATCCTTCTTTTCTACATTCCACTACAATCTTTGCCAGTTTTGTTTTGCTATGCTTATTTAAATTAGACGAAAGTTCAACTTCGTCTGAATTCTGTTTATGAAAGAAACCTTTTCCTCGTCGTAGACCCTTGAAAGACAACCTTCTGAAAAATGGTTTATGCTGAGTTTTCGGAGAGTCCGTGTCTTCCGAATAGTCGCTTTCATCATGACCGGTATGCGTTCCATTCGGGAGCTTGTTTTGAGCTTTTAACTTACTAAACTCGAAATCGAATTGTTCAGTAAAACAATCAACAAATTTCTTTAAAAATTCCTTTTGTGAAACGTTTGGTCGGTTTGAAGGGTCGTTCGCGCCTGTCTGAATGTAATGTATGCATGCCTTGGCGAAGTCCTGGGCGGCAGTTTTGGCTTGACGCTCACAGAACTCGACCCATCCGTCGGGATCGCCGTCGGACGGGCCGGCCATGGCAAGCAGTTTCTTTAGGAGCTCCACTTGGCTGGCGATTGATTATTGCACATAAAACATAATAACACAATGCCGATAAGGCCACTGATTCACCAATTCTTATCTAATTCTATGACAATTTCGCAATCAAAATAAAATTGACGATGCTCACAAGGTTCTCGCGAAAACATGTTTTGTTGCCACATACCAAAATCTATGTAAACAATTAGCGTTTATAACGAACTAACATTTTTTATGGTTTAAACGTATATAAAAATTAAAGATATTCATTATTTTTTTTATTTAATATAACTTTGTTTTAAAACAGTTAAAAATATTCAATTTTAAGGTTTTATTAGAATTTATAGAAAAAAACACAATTTTTGTGAAGTATTTCTTTTAGAAGAGAATAAATTTGTGTATATAGTATATGAATATTTATGTATAAACAATATTGCACTTTGAAATAAATATATTGTACAGTCCTTTATTTTCATAATATGTTATACTTTGTTTTTAGTGATCAGGATAAACAGAAGATGGCGCTTAACTTACATATCACACGAATATTCAATATACTTTTTCTTCTATGACGCATTTATCAAAAATACGTTTTTGAAAAATACCGTGTTAAATAAAATATAATTTAACACTTAATGTGGTATGGCATGGTTTAAGAAACTTGTCAGTTGCATAGTTCGCCATTTTGGTAGTAATATTAGTATACGTAATATAGTCGATTTATCAAATGTACTATAAATCATACGTAAATTATAAAAAAAAATCTTATTTTATTAATATTTATTCATTTCGTCACTTTTTGCCAATTGTTAAAATATACTATTTTTGATGGTCCAACAAAGACCCGTAGTTATTGATATAGCCTTCATGCAAAGCAATCTGATAAAGCGAAATAAGTCGATCAACAAATGTGTGAGTAGTAGAGGAGGCTGTATGGGTAAGTGGAGCGATAATTTAGGCAGAATGCCTGTACATTAAGAAATATTTTTATGACTGTATTAGTATTAGTAGTATTAACCGTGCTGCAATCGCATCTAAAATAAGTGGAAAATTACGTAATCATAATCTCTACTAAATAGTGACTTCACATTGTTTTCAATTATAATAAAAACGAAATCGTAATTGTAATTATTGTAAATTTTATTGACGTACATTTAAGTAATAATATATACTTTTTTTTTTTTTCGGGTGATGTCGATGCTTTCGGCCACCATTATGGCCGTGAAAGCTTCATCGGACCCTGCGCTCG
>DWLS01001321.1:0-22472 GCA_018246255.1 Pachliopta kotzebuea | reverse complement strand
ATGCTTCATATTTTCATTTCATTTATTCTTTATCTAATATTTACCATTTCTCTATAAGCTTGTCCCAACAACGAGCTATCCTTTGCAGCAGCCTTGCAAAGCTCCAATCGCGCGGAATGTAAGGGAACATATCTGTCCTGTCCGGAACCGCACAGAAGAATATGTTTAAATTGGTGTAATTGGTTCCTCTCACTCAGACGATAGAGGAAGGAGCGACGAGGATCCGATGCATCACGCAGTGACAACTGCAGAAGTGAACCCGACTTTTTCCATTTTTGCATGAACCAAATACCTGAAATTAATAAGAACGTATATTATATTATTATTTTCGGATGCCCATGAGTCGGTACAGGTATATTAATAAAACAGTTGATGTAGAAGCAAATTTTTATCCTCATTATCATTAGGGATAGAACTTAGGTCATTGTATAATAAGCGATACAAGTGATTATCTCCGTAAATATTTATTATCCTTTTTAGTAAAAGATTCCTCATAATTGTTTTTTATATATATATTAAAAATGTAAAAGAAAAAAGTAAAAATAAATTAAATTATTTCTACGTAGATCATTAGTTTTATAATGAAATACTTACCAGCGTTAACTAAGCCGCTCGAATTATATAAGGTGCCTAGATGAGGACCGCTTAAAGAGAGAAACGTGTGCAGTTTACCCAAATAAGGCTTCATTTGTGGCCTAGCGAGTGCTGATCTTATTATAATAGTCCCTAAAGAATGACCAACAAAACTTATTCTAGCTGGGTCGTTGGAATTTTGAATATACGTTATAATTTCTTGGACAAGCCTGTAACATTGAAACAAAAATAATATAACAATTAGTTTCGATAATTCGTAAATATTTTTGATAATTTACATGTATTACAATATATCAAAATAACTGACCTGTCAGTCATTGTATCAAAATCTGAAAATGTATCTCCCTGATTTCTTTCAGACATTAGAAACTCTAGTCTAGCTCCCGGTAGACCAAGTTCCAAGTACGTTTTAACTAGACGCAGATCCGCAGCATTACCATCCAAACCATGCACGCAAATTATAAGATGCAAACCTAAAACCAATGCGTTTTATTAATGAAAATCATTAAAATGAAAAGAGGGCTTTATTTTTCAACAATATGCTGACATGGATATGATTTTTCTTACCTTCTGGATTAAACATTCGATATTCATCACTTATATGGAAGTATGGCAGTGAATTTTCAAGTGGTGGAAAATCTGAATAAATAGCTCCAGGATATTTAACACTTTGTATAAACTCTTCCCGACATTTACCAAACAAACGTTCAGATTCTGCCAATCCAAATATACTGACGAGGTTACTTGCACGATGTTCTGTAAATAGAACGATTGTGATTTTAAAAGTATCGTTACAAAATAGTTCGTTGCTATAATAACTTTAATGAATTTCGTCAATGGCACAATGGCTAATCGCTCGTCTCATAACACAGAGATTTTTGGTTCGAATTTGCCATCGTAACCACAGTGCAGTGCTTTGGCTCCCAATATGTAACAGAGAGAGCGCGCTTCTCCGTGTTAAGCCTGACACTGCATACCATGTGAATTTGAGGTCAAGTGTTAGCTCGTTATAGATAATAAAATAAAAACATATTATTTATGATTAGAGATATCAATGTAACAAGCTGTACCTTTCATGAAGTTATTTTCATTCCTAGAAGCAAGTTCTCCAGTGCTTTGACTTTTGTTAAGCGTGCTTGTCGAAGTTGTTGATGTTGAGTTAACAGATTGGTGAGGCCTTAATTTTCGCCTTTCTATAATTCCTGGTACATCACACAGTGCTTTTTGTTAGTATTTGTTAAAAGCAAAAGCAAGAAGCACTAAAGAAACATCAATTTTCTTTGCTTACCTTCGCATACATGATATAACGGATTATCTAATTGTAAAGAAGCTGGTTTTGTTGTTTGCTTCTTTGGCGTTTTAGATGGAGTAGAGGATTTACTGCTTTGCTTACTTTGAATTGGTGATTTAGAAGGCGGGTCCTTGTAATGATATAAAATTTGTTAATTATTTAAATTTATATTATACTTAAAATTATTCTAAATCTTTATAACATTTTTATGTATTCATGTAATTATTTTACCTTAAACGCATCAGGAGGTGGTGGATCGTCTCTAAACTGTTGAGGCGGGGGTAAATGTTCATATTCAGGATCAGCACCGAAATGGCTGAGATCTATCTCGGATTTTGCTTTATTTTGATATTTCGTTGCAATAGCTGATATTGGAGAAGTTTTTTTAGTGTGACTTTTGCAAGAACGATCTACGGTTAAACTTCGTATTTCCGCGGCCAATAACTTTTCTGTATATTGTATT
Organism: Pachliopta kotzebuea; assembly: GCA_018246255.1. Lineage (NCBI taxonomy): Eukaryota > Metazoa > Arthropoda > Insecta > Lepidoptera > Papilionidae > Pachliopta > Pachliopta kotzebuea. The sequence continues at coordinate 20,124 of DWLS01001321.1, read as the reverse complement.
CTATCTTTTAATTTTGTTTTATTCATAGTATTCGACTTTGCGGGTAAAGGTTGAGGTTTTGGTGTTATTTCTTTTCTTATATATGGATGAAGATCGTCATTAATCGTATGAGATTTTTGAACATTACCTTCATTAGCAGGAATAGAAAGTGTGCTAAAAGGCTTGGCTTGCATTCCGCTAAAAGAGTTATGTCTTTGATTTGTTTTCCCTCTATTGGGTTCAGAAAATTGCTGAAAACAACTAGTTTTACAATTTTCGGAATTACAAGCCATGTCTAAGCCATTATTGTGCAATATTTTATTATATTCACATTGACTATCTGTGCAAATGGAGTCACTACAAATAGTGCATTCTTCACACACCTCTTTATCACAACATTCTATCTTTTCATTAGAACTTTGAGCAGCCTTAACGGCAAGTTTCAAAAGCCGTTCCCGCAGTTGATCGCCATTCAAAACCGATCTTTTAAACTCACTAACTTTTTCACCCTCTTGGTTTTGTAACAGTGACGATGTATCATAAATTTTATTCGAAATTTTAGAAGCTGGTGATTTATTAGGAGGTGCAAAGGTTTGGTTTAATTGACAACTGCCATTATCAGGTGATGATGGCCCTGAACTCCGCCCACTAGAGACCCATCCACTCTGTTCACTTAAACTTGATGTAGAAGTACTGCCTCGTTTCTCTTCCTTACTTAAAAAGCTTTCGGGTGGTAAAATTTTAAAATCTTTGTCGGTTATATCTAATGGAGGAGACTCAAAAGCAGGCGGAGGTGCCAAATTGGGCAAAGATTCCGAACCAAACGTATTATTAAGATTAGGTTCATCTAAAACGGATGCTGCGCTTCTGCAATGTCGTAATTCTGCTCCATGATCAAGGCTGTAGGGAACACTTGCCGAAGATTCTAATCTTCTAAGTTCGAATGGTATACTTTCATTACTAGATGATGATGCTGCTTCCGACATAAGCTGCGTCATTTTTTCTGAAGCTTTATGCTTCGTGCGTTTTTCGGGTTTTCCGCTAGACCGGCCGCTCTTTGGTGTAGTTGTTCCAGATTTAGGAGTAATTCTTCCTGATTTTGGTGTAGTCAAACCCGATTTTGGAGTCGTCCTACCGGTTTTAGGCGTTGCTCTTCCTGATCGAGGAGTTGCGCGATCAGATTTTGGAGTACTTCTGTCTGATTTAGACTTACTATCTCTTGATCTAACAGAGTGGTGACTGCTGAGAGAATCACGACTAGCATTCATTTTTATACTTTCTTTAGTACTATGGTTTAACCTAGATTCTTTTGACCGACTTTTCTTGTGTCTAACTGATGGTAGAGTAGAATGCGGGGTCGATGGCGGTGTTTTTGTAGATTTAGAAGTACCGTCGCTACTTCTGTCTAAGGTCATTACAAATCCACTGTCATCGCTGCTTTTACTCGACTTCTTTTGATAATTTTGAATTAAACTACCTGTATTAAAATCATAACTCCAGTCTCCTTTTTGTAGGTAATAATTTAATTCATGTCTGAGTTGATTACGTGCTGCTTCAATATCAATTTGCTGCTGTTGTTGTTGTTGACTATCTACATTTTGATGAAATATATGTGTAGAATTAGATCTATGAACATGCTTATTAGATGCTAAATTATTTTGATCAGGTACTTGAATTTTTCCACTAACCGGTGGATAAGAATTCCGCGGAGGCAACATAGGACGGGGCATATTTACTCTATAACCTCTTTGAAACTCCAAAGGGTTACGAATAAAATTATTAGCTTGATGAGTACCCTGATTACCGTAAGCGTAACCATAAACTTGATTAGAACTGGAGTTCGCACTACCATCATATTGATGTACGTTCGTGTTATGAAATACTTCATTGTTTATTCCCTGTACGTTAGCATTTAGATTACAAGGATTTTTATACTTCTCTCTAAATTCATTGATGTTTCGTTTGTAATCATCGCTTTTGGAGGCACATCTAGTCGTGGTGCTTGTAGGATACGTAGTAGTTGTAACACTTCGCGGCAAAGTAGTTGGCTTCACTTGCTTGGGTGGTGGGTACGGTTTAGGGTAATGTACTGATGTATTAGAAGTGTTTCTAATGTTCTTAGTTAATGTTTGTACACTAAGCGGTATCATTTGAGTAACTCTAAGTTGATCTAATGATTTGCTATGTCTTGCTGGTAATGTGCTTACACCATTTGTGATTTCGTGCTTTTGCTGGAATACTTCATTCAGGTCAGATTTATCCTTTGCTGGTCGTGAAACACCTGGGTTGTTCTTTGTTAAATTAATATCTAATAACGTGGATGCGGAATATCTTGATAATTGTTGTCCTTGTTGAATCGAACATGAAGAGAATGCGTTATTTGGCGGAAGCTGAATTTCACTTATTTGATTATTTTGAACTATATATCGGTTTCGTCCGGTTATTTCTAATTGTTTATTGTGTAGTCTATTCATTTCAACTACATTCTGCTTTATTAGAGTTCTTTTTGGAGAGCCGTGAGCTGGCTTTTGAGGCGCCAAAGTCAACGTAGCTTGTACAATATTTGAAGTACTTGTTTTAGGAGCATTGAGTTGTGGTTCCAAGACATCCATCATTGTTTTCGGTAATGTTAACGTAACTCTAGAAGCTTCAGAAGATGGTCTTCTGGAGTCCATTGTAGAACTTACGCTACAAGCACAATCTTCATTTGCAGGGTCCGTACATAAAAACGGATCTGTAAATTAATACAATATACATATAAACTTGAACGGCTATATCTTATTTGATTTATTTTAAAAACTCTTACCGCTGCCAGATTTATTCGCACTAGAGTTCAGAAATGAGCGTCGTCTAGCAAATTCTGCCGTATCTTGATACCTATATAAGGTAATATATACATATATTTTCGAAATTATTCAGGATATTCACCTAATATTTTTTTATATACATTGAATATTTCTTACCTATCTTCAAATATAACAGGCATGATGTGTGGGTCACCGTCAAGTGCTATACAGTGTACCGGCAGAGGAGGCAGCAGCGCAAGATAGCGTGATCGTCGAGCCGCTTCGCCTACGCTCTGGTAGGACTGGTAGTTACTATCATAGCAACCTGCCAGTGAGTGGCGAGGATTGTCTAGCACGAAGAAACATTCAGAAAAGCGCTTGATGCTGGAATTTTTTAAGTAATTTTAAATAAAGTTTTGTTTCAAATAAAATAAAATGTTAATTGTTTTACCGCAGTGCGTGATGCGCGGCTGCTAAGGCGTGATGAACATGGGGACGATCTGTCGTGTGGTGAAGAAAGGCGCGCCACCGCAGTGTGACCTCCGCACACAATCGCGCAATGTCGTGCGCAGCTCCCATCGCCCACTCCTCTTCTGAACCCGTATCTGGTTTCTTAAAAAAAGTCAAAAGTTTTGATTTTTCATAAATTATCAAAAACATCGGATTAGTTTTTCAAATCGATGAGATTTGTATTACAAGACCATAATACGTCTGGCCACTTATTGACTACAGTGTTGTTCTTTTTGTCGGAGTGACAAGATGGGAGGGACTGTTTATTTAATGTTAAATTACATGCTTACCCATTTGGAAAAAAAGATAAACACAGCACCATATTGTGCTTATTGCTGTGAGGCGACATAGATATTGACTCCTGTTAACGTACTTATTTCACTGGCAATAGAGTCCTACAATCTAAAACAGTATTATTTGTACACTATTGTTTTGCGGCAGAAATTTCCGTTGCAGTTCCTCGTAGAAAGTCTCCAGAAAGAAAGACTACACTAAAGAAATACAGATAATATTTTTTTGCAATGAGAATGTTTTATTTTCTTATTAGTCCTAAATCTGATCGATAATACCAGATCAAATAACTAATAACGAATAATACATAAATATGTGGTAAAAAACCTTACTTTATTGTTATCACTGAGATCTTTAATTCTTTGCGCTACTTCTCCGACGATGGAGTTAGAGGAAGATTCGTCTGGAGTGAGGAGTACGCCTGTGGAGCCACAAACTGCAAGTGCACTTTGTAGACCCTCTAAAGAGCCTAACAGAATACCGCATACTTCAGAGTGGACTTGTCTGAAATTAGCATATTTTTTATTTTATAAAAATTAGAATTAAGTTATACTTTTTATTAGGAAGTAAATAATAATTCTACCAAAGTTTCACTTTAATTAGATTGCGTTACAATTTTTTTTCAAACCAAAATAGTTAAAACATGACATTGTAAACCTAAAACACTAATCAAAATTTTAAATGGTTAATACCTACCTAATTTTTTGGTAATGTATTCGTTGATTTTCTATTTTAATTTCTCGCAATATAGCAATATTATATTATTTATTAAGGCACTGTTGCAATTTTGCGTATGTTACATTAACAATTTCAAATAAGACAATACCTAGCGTGTGCTATTTTGCTGGAGTTATTGCCGGCGCACTTTCCGCTTGATCCAAACAGAATGTTCTCGAAACTGCCCGACGTATTGATGTTCGTACCCGCGCTTTTCATTAGTTTTCCCCACTGTTTGCTTGATCGTGGGGTACTGAAAATCAGCAAACAATGTAATAAATTCACCTATAATCATTCCAATTAAATCCATCAAAATCATACTTATGTATGAGCGATATTACGCCATTTTTATTCCTGTCCTTATGCAATTTATGATTAACAATTTACATTTCAACCTGCTTACAAAGGATTACTTAGCTTTAATTTCTACATAGTTTCAGTACCTGAGAACCCTGTGAAATTAAAGTATGAATAGAGAGAACGAAAATAATTATATAATAACGATTCAAAAGTATTAGGTGATTTATTCTATCGACTTCCTACTTACCAACTTTGCACATAATGCATGATACTTTTTCTTCGAAGCAGCATGCAAAAAATTTAAATCTATTTTATAAACTCTATGTCAACAAGTAGATTATTTTAGGTCAAATGATATTTATATTTAGATGTGAAAATAGAATAAAGTAATTATTGCTTATTTCCTTATCCCATACAAAGAAAAATCTAATTGCAAAGATTTGTTACAATTTCGATTAGAATAATTTATTGTTGGTAATATTTTTATTCATAATATTTATAATCACCACTAACTCTTATTGAGAAAGGCATTACGGATTTTGTTTTGTTTTATTTAAAACTGGCTATTGTCTGCAAAGTATGATACTGAATACAACTTACTTGATATAAGGCTGATGCAAAGCAACTAAACTCGCATGGATAGTGATGGAGATGGCCGACAGGTGAAAATAGTCGAACAGAACAGGCAAGTGGTAATGAAGTCCCTTGGACGGCTGAAAATGGAGTTTCAGGACCCGACAGCATACGGATATCATGGAACTGGACTGGGCCCCTTCGCTGCACCATAGTTCTACGCCTAAGCTCCATTCCGTTCGTTCTAGGGACTCTTTTAGGTTGCGGCTATCGACTGTAAAAAGGAAAATTGAGTTTGAAAGATTACTGTTTAGTGTTTCAGATATTAATAGTAGACAATTTATATTATATTACATTATAAACATTATTATACAGACAATATCTGATATTTATATATTACCTATTAATGATTCTTACGCGGCATTGTATCATGTTGGAATAATTATATTCCCTATGTTAGATATTTTTTTAAAGTGACAACTATAAAGAAATAGAGTTCAGTTGCATAATGTTTATTATGATATAATTTTTTTTTTAAATGATGATTCCACTTATATAACTATTATTCTCATGGTGCTTGTACATATAGGGTATATTACCTAATAAATGAGCTCTAAATTGCACAATGTCCCGCAACGTGATCTCTTCGTTTCTGTACATGATCTGGAAGGCTCTGGAGGCGGCCGTACCGCCGAGTGTGGCGTTGGCCGAGTGCCGTCCAGACCTGCCCGTGCCATTGCCGCTGGTCACTGACGTCTCTATGTGAACCGGAACTTTAGGAGACACACGGAGGCTCACGCGTATTTGGTATAGCCTGGAAAAAAGGTTTAGGTATGTACTATAGGCAATAAATTTTTCTTACCGGAGACTCTCTAGATAGGTACCACCGCAGTTCGTACCTCAACGACCAGCAGTAGTCTGCAAACATTAGTGTACAGCTAGGCATATAATTTATCATCATCTAAACTCCTTGTTCGTGTCGTTGCCTCTTCGAATCTAATCTTCTTCTATCTAATCTTTCTTTATAAAGTCATTTTTGATTACTTATACCTATTTTATAACTTTAATTTTGTTTTATTTATAATTTTAATGTTTATATATCATGGAAATATTTAAATAATTTGAATGCATCAATAGTTAAAATTTTAATTAATTATGCGTATTAGTAATTACGCATAATGAGGGAATTAGCTATAACAAGTCGCAAGACCCCCGCAACGCTAAACAGCTTTCCATAAATATCTGATATCTCTTCTAACGTCTATCCGTTACCGTCATTCTAAAAATATCGTCTTAATTGTCATTGGAGTTTTTCCTCCCCAAAAATAACAAATATTCCCCGCTTAATATCGTTTTATGTAGATCTTTTCAAAATAGATATTTGTATCATTATTCGAAAGAAATTAGGGACGTACATATAATATTTTTCTACGCAAACCTGGGTTAGAAATAATAACCATTGATTATAATTATTTTGGGAACATGCATTTAGGAATGACGGTCTGCTTGAGCTATAGTTGAATAAAATAAACACTTAAATATAAGTACTTGAAGTACATAACAATTACCTTATATGGACACATTACATATTTGTATTTGCTTCAGCTTTCATTATTTTTTCGTGGTACATGTGTGATGATGATGTTATGACCATTAAAATTATTATTATTGTCGTTATAATGAAAATTTAATACTTTAAGGTACTCACGATTTTTTCTCTAGACAAAAGTCATAAAGTATAATTATAACAAACGACACTTTAATATACATTTTAGATGAAGTTTATGTAATTTATCCCAGACACTGTACATCTTATTGAAAGATTTCACTTTATTTAATAAAGTAATTTACGATGGTCTTATGAGGGCATTAAAAAATTATGCCCACGTTCCTTTAGCACATCTTTGATTACTTAATAACATTCGTGGAATGTTCACGATAGGAATATGTAACCTTGTTTACGGCTATATTCACTCTTAAGAGGTAAATAATGTATAATAACAGGAGACATGGAAAATTCCGAAGTAGCTTTGGAAATTTCCTTTGAAACTCAAGTACTTACGTATGAGTAATTTACTTTCTGAATACACGTGACAGCGTTCGGTGAACTACGATATTGATACATATTATTTAGACCACAGGGGTAACAAGCGGCGGTACTGTAGTTTTAGGTTAGTAGAAATATGACTAAGACCTGCATGTCGCAGGTGACATGAAAGGGTATATGGGTTTGCGGACTTTGAGGGTGGAGACCCTTATCACTCATTAAGATCCCCTTCTACAGCATTGAAGGATACAACCGAGGGTTTTCTAGTGGGTTGAAATACCACACAACCCTGGTTGCCCCACAGGAACAGGGTATCATGTAAACGTTAACAATTGAAATGGAAGTTTTGAACAAGAATGTTTGCTGCTTGTTAATTATATTACTAACGGCATTTGATTTTGTTAGACTAATTTATCTCAGTTCGAAGCTAATCTTTCTTTTGTCCTATAACACTGTGAAAATACTAGATAACGTTATAGTAAATCGTCTAATTAAAATGTATAGCTGTTAAACTTATTAAGAATAAAGCGAAAACATGAAATGTTTGTTTTTTTTTTAATTTTGTTTCGAAATGTACTCATGACAGTTGGTTTCTTTACTTGAAAAATATTTCACTGTATTCGCTTTAGTTACAACCCTTAAAGTAATTCTAATTCAATTTGCTACCGTAATTGGTCCCCATTGTTGACACAGTTGTTTGTTTTGTTGCTGAATTGAGTTCTAATGAAAATATCTTGTTGATTGAGAGTAATATATTACACTGGTCCTTTTTTGATATAATTCGGTATACCATTAAAGGACAAAAATTTTAAGCTAGTTTAGAGAAAAAATCTTTATCGTAGATTTTTCATTGCTGGCATCTTAATACTATGTACATATATTCTTATGGAATATCCAATGAATAGGCTTAAATAAAGTTAATAAACAACAATCATACAAGAAATTTATATTATTAGAATTAACGAACGAATTATATTATTAGAATTAACACGATGTGAAGTCATGATAGGTAACAAAGAGACAAAAAATTGGTTATTTTCAATAAAAATTTTCTTGAAAGTCTATTATTAAATTATTATTTTTATATCGTTTCTATAAACGCAAAATTAATAATGGACGGTTATGATTTTATCAACAGGACACATTTCAAATTTGAAAGAAACCTTTAAAGACTCATTGCTTCTGATAGAGGTATTATACATCTTTACGTCTTGAATTTATAACGGTTTATTGGGTTGTGAATTTTTTCTCTTTGAACAAAAGCCCATTATTTACTTCCCATAACCGCATAAACTTTTCGTACTGAAATAAAATCTTTTTACACCCCAATTCATTCAGACCTACCCTGAATCAATTGGATACAGGACCAACATGGAGGGTATCCACCGCAGCCCACAACTAAACATCTTTGTATACAACGTATTATTTAAGTGTTAACGATAGGCCGGTAAGGCTTCCTGTTGCTGGGTTTCTAGAACATTCTGCTAACCTAAATTTCAAGTACATGTTTGTACTACTTTGTAATATAAAAAAGTATTGTATCGATCGAAGTTTTCCAACATTGCATGAAGTTTTGAAAAATATTGTTTTTGAAAAATTTAAGTTTCTGTGTTACACCAAATAACATACACATTTTTTAAAAGGGACGGGTCCTATATTCATTTATCTCTGATTAAAACTGCACGAAACTCATTCAAATTCTGTTCCAATTTGATGAGACAAGGACAAGTGTTTTAGTTTGTGAGTACATTAGCATTAGGAACTGATAATAATAATAAAAATTAATATACACTGGCAGAACAATTTCTTTCAAGTATGACTAATCAAAGTATGTAATTAGGTTTATATCATAAATTATATTATAACCCTCATTAAAATTTCCCCAGAAGTAGGTAAGTGTAGTGTGTATTTGTTAAGAAACATACACATCAGCTTAGATGTTGTCCATTCTATGCCTTCGATTAAGGTCGAGTGTTCAGTGAGTGTATTATTGTAGCAGGTGAGGGCCTACTAATGTGGGGTTCTTATAAGGAGATTAGTCATTTTCATACGTAGCAATGTAAAAGTATAGATGTGACGTAGAAATGTACGTCGGCATCTAAGGTTTGTAATACTTGATACAAGGTATCTAATACACATCTATAGTTTGTCCTTTTAACATTGTTTTTAGGTGTAAAATACAAAAAATAAAATAATCGGTGCAGTGATAATAGATCTGTTTGTGAATTCGGTTGAAATTCAAGCAGTTCATCTCAAAGAGGTGTTGGTTCCATTTCTTTTAATATTTAGTTTCCTGTGAAAGAAAATACTAGGAAGAAAACGTTAGGTATCAAGAACAGCACATGGTTCGCGTGATGGAAATATCCTTACTTATTTTCAGATATGGCTAGGCTGCAGTGGGAACACTAAGGGATCTGTACTAAAACAATCTCAACTGTCATTAATAAGAATATTTGAATAGAAGACACAAAGCTCAGTCGCTGTAACACTAGCGTGAGTTATATCAATACTATTTGCGTTGGAAATTACTTCGACTCCATGACGGCGTGGACACTTTCTGACCCAGTTCCAAATTAAACTACCGCCTCGCCACGTGATAGTTGAGCAAAGCTCCGCAGATATTTGATATAAATACCTGACGGATATTTTATATATTATGGCTTAAAACATGCAGAATATTCGACAATGTCTATAGGCAAAATTCAGGTATTAAAATTTTTGAATGCATATTTTGGAGATCATAAAACTTAAATCAACATTTTTGTTTAAATGTAGCTTCTGTACTAAATGACAATATAACGTGATTAATTTAATATTTAATAGATGTCTTGTAAAACGGTTTTTGTGTAGCAAACTATGTATTTGATTGGAGGTTATATGAAACGTGAAAACGTTTGAAAATTATTTGATCAATAGACAATGAGAATGATTAAAAAAGACAAACCAAATAACATTCTTGTCTGTTCTTACGACAGTCGACTTTAATAAAAAACCATAGATGTTTAAAATCATTGGCCATAAGCTAATCAAATATATTTGCGTTTGACTTTAGAGTAATAACATCAGCTGTCGGCCAGTGAAAAGTATCTATAAAATCACAGAAGAACATTCTGTGATTTGAATTTTGACAATTTCTATCACTATATTAATGAAATTTGCTCTATAAATAATATAATTGCTTCGTTGGAGATGCCTATTTAGAGGTTTGAACTGGCGAGCGGTAAATATAGGAGCCGGTGTGAGAGCGACCTTGAAGTGCAGCACAATTATCAAGATCATGTTGGAAGTAAATTGAACATGCATATTACATCTGATACACCGTTACAATCGCCTTATTAACCTCATGTTAAAAAGGGTTTTGAATTCTAGACTATATGTGAACTAAAAAACCGATAACGTTCTATTAAATTTTTTTTAAATACTCGATCCTCCGCAAAGTAGGAAAGGGAATTTTACTATCTCTTATTCTTAGGTTACTATTACTTCCTTCTATTTATCTTCTTATGCTTGTTGTATTTTTGATCTCCCATTTCTTTTATATTCCTCCCTTTTTCTTCTGTCATTCTTTATTCCACTTAATGGCCTTCCCGATAACCACTCTTCAGTATTCCAAGAATACGCAGCGACTTTCGCCCACACTCATCAGGGAGGCGATGCTACATGTGGTTATCTCCACTTTTTATTATTAAAAGATGGCTTGATAGTGAAATTTTTCGAATAAGCTGTTTTTTTTAATACAATTCAGGCTATAGCACGTAGAAAAACGCGTTTATAATTTCACTTGTAGGTTTTTTAAATTGATTTACTTTGTACTTTTGAAAAATAAGCTTTCGTGTGATATTATGTTAAAATTACAAATATCAAAATCTCTTCGAAAGAAAATATTGGTTTTTATCAGTGATGGCCGCTGAGTACAATCTCAGTCGACTCACTTTTAAAAACTAGATCAATTCGGGTTCAGCTGTATGAGTGCCTCGATGTTCAAAAGGTAAAATATATATCCACTAATTACATATATTACACTTCCATTTGCACCGCTGGTAATAAAATATAAACCACGAAATAAGAACCATAACAATGTTTCATAGCAAAAGAGCGGGGGAAATTTACTTGTGCACAATTATTATAACAAAAATAGAAGCAATTCAGTTGAAGAAGTATTTTTAGAACATAAAAGTGTTTTTAATTCTCCGGTATAAAACTTGACCTTCCAACTTTTGTTTCCGCTCAGACCTCTATTTTAAGTTGTTTCAGAAATTAAGTGTTTTAAAAATATTTATTTTTTTGTGAGTTTCGTTATTTTTGAAACGACAAATAATTAAACTTTAAGAACATTAAAAATGTGACGGAAACCGCTGATAGCGTATGACAGTGGCAACCGTGTACCGTGTTTATAGATATGACCTTCAAAGGCTGTCGATCAATATAGTTGTAACAACTGACTCAGTGCCTTATAACTCGTTGGTCCTTTTTTTGATTCAAGGACTATTTATGTAGCAAGATTTTTGCAAACCTGCTTGTAAGACCATATCAATATAAAACTATAACAAGCGTTACTGTGCCTATTATCAATTGAGAGCAAATGAGAATATATGAAATTGAAGTCGTTATCTCGTCGTGGATACATTAACCTGTTTCCTGTATTCATTTAATAAAAAGCGCATACAATTTAATAACTATCACAGGTTAATCTTTTTAAACTGAAATACTTCCTTTAATTGAATCACTGTAATTATCTCACTCCAGCTATTCAGCGAGCTTTTGAAATGGCATGGAAAGGAAATTATGTTTCAAACGAGATCGACATTGATTATAGAGTACGCTAACATGGATTTGAACGAGTAATAAGGGATTTAAATCAAACTTTAATTTGTTACTGGATGAACACTAGTAGATTTGTAACAGTAGTAGAGTATAGTATTTAGGCAATTAAGTTATATAGGTTTCTATGAATCCGTCTATGTAGTCATCATTATCTTGTTAGCATTACTCTATTCAAGTACTCATAAATATTAAAGTTATAATATTCTTCATCAGGACTCTTCGTGATTTACCTTGTTGACATTTAAAATCATTGTTAATCAATTGCTGGCTCACTATATATATCCTTAAATAAACTACCAATAAATGAAGTAAAACTACCGTTTAACTTTAATGGGTCCCGCCGGCGCTACTGTGGTTTGATATTGATGCTATGGTTGCTATCTTTTTAAACTCACAAATTAAAAATAAAACCAGGTTGTCTATTTAATCGTTTTCGATTTTGTTTTGGTTTATTCTTTAATTACACAATCATTAATTCTTGAATAATTTATAAAGAATTGCAATTATTCTTATAATTTTATAACATCATCAGAGCCATCATATGTCAGTTACCACTATAATATTATTTTTTATTTACGCTGAACAAATAATATCAAATGAACTGTATAGTTTTACATCGATTTTCTTCTATTTACCTACTATATTTTTATAATATATTCATTGAATTAAAATGTATAATCACAAAATACGCTTGCGAGTGAACTCTACAAAACTTAATTTTTTAAAACTGATTATGGGCAAGACTGAATTTACACTAAATTTAATGTCGACCTCAAATATTAATTAACCTTTGTTTTTATACAATTATCACTGCGTAGTAATGTATAAGAATGTATGAATGTTGTCTAGTCAGATCTATACTATACTTTATGTAGGTGTGTATGTTCTTTCAAAGTTCATTGTAACACGTGAACCTACCTGTATTATCGATTGGGGAAGGCGATGAGTCCGTGCCTTTGTTTGCACTAATTGTTATGGAACTATAATGAGCTCGTGGCGAAGCACTTTGATTACCTTTCAGCTGTATCCATGTTTACGAAACAAAACAGTACATCTAGTCCTTTATATGCTCATCATCGTACATAATATCTAAACAACGTGTAATCCTCAAATGAATGCTATAGTTTCCTTTTTTAATCATGTTGTTAATGTAAAAAACTATAATTTACGTTTACCTGTATATCTTAATAATTTTTTTTTTAATAAAACTTCTTTGCTTCTTTAGCTTAACTTTGAAATACTGCTACGAACTGAACAAGCTTATATCCTGCGATGGTATTAAGCGGTTGATAGGTGTGTGCAAGGTTTTAAAACAGTTTTTTTTATTTATTAACGCCTTTTAAACACAGTAATATTTGCACACTACTGTTCGTGTACTTGGCGACAGAAGTAAGAGCTGCGGTGGTACCTACCTAGACGGTCTCCGGCAGCAAAGATCTACCACCAATAAGTTTAAGACGTGTTCGACTTAAACTCACTGGTGGTAGAGTTGGTGGTAAATAATCTGATGTTTTAACCTTGTGCTCGTCGCCTGAAACATCACATCACTGTATACAGCTTCTTTTATACCCAAATATTGCAAAGTTGACTGGGTTGTTTCTTGGCAGAAACAAAAGTTACTATGATACCGACATAAACACCAGTAAAACAAACATATTTTCTAGGATATGAGAGTTAAAAAAAATATCAAAATATATATTACATGATCAAACAGCAAGTGCGTAAGTCGTAGTAGCTGGATCACGATCTGGCGGAGATGTAAGAGGGAAATGTGAAAACGTTGAATAAAAAATTCTAGCTGGAAGGATGGATACTGAATAGGCAAGCTTTAAATAATTTACACGAAGGAGAAGCATTGTCTATATTTTTAAAAGTAGAGGAAAAATACATGACCAGCATGAAACATCGCCATAGCAGGTATACTATTACTATATTTTTACTTTTGTGGTATTTATTGGGCATCAAAAATATAATACTAACAATTATTTAATCTGAAAATGATTTAGACAACTTCAATACTAACAAACTATAAGTAATTATAATTGTGAACGAATGTTTTACTTAAAAGCTAAGATCAATATTATAAGCATTTAAAATTTATAATAAACAGACATTATGCCTTCGAAATTTATTTTTATTGAATGTTACACTTCGAATTAAGTAAATCATCATCATTTCAGCATTAGCTTAAGTCTTTATTTCAAACATGTATATTGTTTAATATTTACACCGCTTTGTATTGTATAACTAAAACCAACTTTCGCTATCAATACCGATATAACTAAAGTGTCTGTTTGCAGTATCAAAATAACGTGTGAATGTTTACACGATACATAATCCAAAAAACTATTCAAAAAAGACTTTTAGTTTGCCCGTTTTCTGTTTCCCTTTATTTCCCAATCAGCTGTATCGATTTCGGGAGAACTTTCACTGACAAACAGCTGGAGATATAAATGAAACATTTCCCATTTTATTTAAGAAAAGGTACAAAATTGTGAGAAAATTTTGATTTTCTCGTATTGTAATTGTTTCAATAAGTGTGAACCCTTGTTCGTCTTTTTAGCATCTAAAATAAAAACAAATATCTAGTAAAATTGAGACATCTGCTGGTTTAAACTACTTGTAATAAAAAGATTGAAAAGGTTTGATCTTCTCAGAATACAGTATCTTAAATGTGACAGATGATAAAAAAGACATGACAGGTAGTGAAATATTATGCCAAAATAATTTTCTAGAGGTAGAGAGACAAACCTCATAAAAGGTAAAGTGAAGACAGACTAGGAATAAAGGATAAAGAATTACTCAAGAAAAATGAGGAAGGAAACGATTGTTCCTAGGAGGACATTGTTAATTTGATACAAATCCTGTACTAAATAAAACTTTCTAATAGTTTAAATTATAAGTCGAGATAAAAAGTTATGAATATTAAGCTGATCTAATTTAAAGACTTTATTGTTTTCAAATCACAATTATTGTTACGAGAAGTCTCCTATTGTACACCAAGTAGTTGTTGAAGGTTGTCTAAGAGTTCATGCGTCAAATTATTGAAGTTATTTTGCTGACCTTAGGCGCGTCCCTCAGAACCCTAGAGACTCTGTTGCTAGATTATAACGCAGTTTCAACATAGACAAGAAAAATTACGTCCAGGATACCGAACGATGCGGGCTACTTTTCTAAAGCCAACAATTTATTCTTAATCTAGCTACCGAAGTATCTAATGTCTAATTAGTATAAAAGAAATTTGTATAGATTGGCTTATAATTTTCTTCATTTCCATGTTCTTCATGTTACACTTAACAGGTATTTAAGGTATTATTAATTCATCAAGTTTTATTACAAACAATAATTTTAGTTTTTACTTTACAGCGTGTGCACAAAAGATACAGTTACATTGAAAAAAAAAAACAAACGGAAACAGTAGAGAACCGCACGTAACAATAAGTCTGTTGATTTTTCGGGTAAGCTATTGTTATTTTTAAAACAAAGAATTTTGAATGCCAACAATGGATTAAAAAGCAACTGAAATTTGAAATTTCTTATAGTGGGATCAAAGTGCTAGTCGACTATGAATAAATTATATTACCACAAAAATAATGAGTTTCCTTCTTTTACATGTAAGAATGCTTAAGTCCTAAATACAACATCAATGTCCTCATCTTTTTCGGAGACAAAGTGACACTCGGTTTCGTATAGGAACTCTGGGTTTCGTATATGTGGCCTCATCATTAAATAAATGAATTAGTTATATGAATTACGAAACATTTAATGACTAACCGTTTTTCTTGAAAAGCTTTGTTTTTTCGACTAACAGTATGAGGTTGGTCTCAACAGATTTGCTGCGTTCTAGCTATCAACGTATGAGAGCCAGTGTATTCTGGACAAACACTTTCCACCATCCCTAGTTTCATTGTCATTTAATTCCAAAGTGAATTTGAGGTCAAGTCTTATTCCATTGCATTTAAAATTCATATCTTATCCATATTTTATGCGTTACAAAGGCATAGTCATCATAAATACTTCCTTAGATCTGATGATGCACAATGTTCCGTGTGTTTACAAAGTCATGTACAAATTTATAATTGCAATCTTTATATGCTTATAAATAAATAAACCTTTCAAGGACCACTCTTTAAAAACCCAGTTCTGAAAACCAAATAGCATATTTTGTGAATATTGGAGAAATTAATATTTCCTCATCCATCAACGTCATTACTTGAACGTTTTGTGAACGCAAATTTCTTGTAAGTCAAGCGTTATCGTATATTAAGCGATGTGAACGTATTAAGTGTTTTAAAAGCGTCATTGTCAGTGGGTTATGGTATATTTTTAAGCAATAGAAAGTTTGTGCTATCGATGTCTTGTTTATAATCAATAAAAGTCGTAGACTTAAATAAAGTACCTATTTGATACAATTTTGCGTTACTAGGTCTCTGTTAAAATTTATTTAGAGTAAAACAATTTATTATAAATTTTATTGTAATATATTTTTAAATATAAAAGGAATGACGTTTGTCAGACTAACATGAATACACCATCGTCTTCATCATACATCAAATTCTGTCGAATAACCAAAAATACCAAAATCCGCTTTATGAATCAGTCTGTATTTAAATATATTCGACTTCGAGGCGAAGACATGGTCATTGTAGATGCAGGTCTGCTGAAAAAATGACGCCATAAAAAAGAGGTGCTAGGGGGACACATTCTCAAAATAAGCTAAACCGCCTGTCTGAGAAACGTGTCTGTCTACTAGAGTACTAAAAGAACAGTATATCGAAGATTGTCGTCAATTATACATTTAGAAATCCTTAATTTTTTGGACACGTTACCTGTACAAACAATTTTGAATACCGGTGAGTAATGCCAAGCAGAGTCGAGGGCAAAGCACTGGTTAATTATCAACAATAGGTCGACAGCATAAAGTCTATCGCCAAATCCTTAAGATGGAATAATCGTAAAATCATAGATTTGTTCATAGTTTTTTTTAAATCATCATCATAATTTCAACCGATGGACGCCCACTGCCAGATATATATTTTTTTAAATCAACATTAAAGAAACCTTTTTTTTAATAAAAATCTTTGGACTATTTGCTACAAATTTATCCGTCTTTAAATACTGACCTCTAATATGTCATGGATCGCAAATATTATTTAACATTTAACAAAATGTATGTTTTATAGTTATTTACATTTCGGTGCTATATAATGTGAAAAGAAGAAAGTATTAGGATGACGATTCATGTTAAGTAATAACTGCGTGCTGATCGATTTGGAATAACATCTCCAAAAATTTATGAAAAATGGTATTTAAGAAAATATAGTAAGAATAACTACCCTAATTACTAAATCATACTTTTTTAGGTTTATTTGAATATCTTATATATCGTAGTAATTTTACATTCATGTACTCTTTATTGGACCTACTTCTCCATTTTTCCATAAGTTGTTAAAGGACCTGATTTTATTTTTTAATTCAAACGCTCATCTACATTTTGTTGCAACACGTGGTTTTGATGATTTGAAAAATTGGACTATTAGGAGTTCCTGTATTACACTACTTATGGCTTGGTCAATTCAATATAAACATCAATATTTTTTTAATGTTATTTAGTTCATTATATAACTAAAACGAGTCACGAAAATCGCAAACTGGGCTCCTGTATAGGTACGTCCACGATACGCTTTAATTTAATTTCATGAAAAGCAAATTCTTGGAATTTTATGTATTTACTGTATATAATTATAGTAAATTTAAAATGTACCTAATTAACCTGAAAAGATTCTAAGATAAAAACGTATAATTACTACTACGAAATACTACCGATGCATAACATTATTAGTTTGAGTAAATAATGAAAATGTTGAAGACTGTCATTTGCACATTCGATGTATAACTACACCGGGTATATAATGAATACTTTAAAAATAACTGAACATGTCGCAACGACAACCAATGAACAAATTTGACTTCGTTGCGTGTACCAATCACATTTTAATGAAAAGCTCACCCTCTTTGGAAGAGATCGACATTGTAGAACTTGTAGAGTTCGACGCTGAACTCAAAGGTGGCCTGCAGGTCGCTCATGGTGCGCAAGGGGAGGCGAGGCCGCGGGCGCGGGGGGCGGAGTGCGCCATCATAGTGCCGCTAGGGGCCCGCTCGCATCGCGCACTACACTCCGCTCACCGCACGACCACACCCGAGAGACGACCCCGCCCCAGCAAGGTACGCGGCGACCGCGACGAGCGTGCGGCACATAGTGCGCCCCGCGAGCGGGCACTCTCCCAGCAGCGGCAGTGCGCATGCGCCAGCGGAGCGCCGCCGCGGCACTCCGCCGCCATGCAGTGGGCCCGCTTTGCCCACCCAGACAGGTGCGTTCGTACCAGCTAAGCCGGCTCGATTCAATGAGGCAGCTCCGCGTAATGCAGAGGTATTACAGGAGCTCTAAAGGTCAGAGGGTGTATCGCGCCCCCGGAGACGTTAACCTTTCCTGTCACGCTATCATACCTGTCTGAGGTACGACGGCGACTTTTAATGAATTGCCTGTTATAAATCGGTTACAAGCTATTAATAATAGTATCGTTATTGCATTGTTTATTATATTTTTTCAATCTACAATGACCCAACACATGACCTCGATTCCACGTGGTGTTAAGTGATAATGAGGTCGTGGATGGTGTAGCGTGAATACCTATAACTACCATATGTTGACAGCCGGAACGCAGCCGTGCTAGCGGATAATTCATAGGTTGAATGGGTTAGACAGCCGAGTTTCAAATAACTCTAAAATAATATTATTTTACATTTGATTAAAATTGGATATTCTGAGTAAACTTCTTGGTTTTTGGCTCTACTAACTTATCTGTTACAGAACTAAATTCAAATCAAAGCTCTACAATGATTTAAAAAAAAAGTTGGTAAGTAAAAAAACAAATTTAACTAAAATTCTTATATAAAACAATTAAATGTCGAGTGCAGATGAAATGAAAATTTCATCGGCACCGCTGAGTTTAGCAAAGGTTGGAGGTCAAGTTGTGGCTGGTCGATAGCGGGTTCAAAGAACGATTTTGTGAAAGGGTTGTGGATTGTGGATTTTCTTAACCACAAAGTCACGCACACCTGCAATAAACCATCGGCCTGTTGACTTAACAATTCCGATTTATTGAAGAAATATTATATTATAACCAATCCAACCCGTAAAATTAAAACGACTTCTGCGTTCATATTAAGCTTACGCTACAAAATAGAAATAGTTTTCTCCAACTGACTACTCAACTTCACTTTGAAGATGATGAACACTCCAATGATGATGGTAATTAAGCTCTGTTGTACCTAAAAATTGGATTGAAAATAAAATCGGTATAAAAAAGATTAAGAAACTGTATGTTTCTTAATACATTTATTTAAATCTAGATCATATAAAATACCTGTGGTCTAATATCGTTTCCATATATATGTGCAAATTTTCAATTACGTAAAGCGATTTTTAAACGCAAAACATTTGAAGATTTTAATAGACCGCTTAAATTTTAGTGTTTTCTTTTATATGCAAGATCACTTAGGTAAAAAACTATTTAAAAGGATGAGATTAATGTCCAATTTGTTTAAGCCATGCGTGGCGAACCTGCGGCCTCCGCGAGGTTCTTGTGCGGCCCTTTGCCACCTAGTACAAAATGGTAGAGTTCGTTTCAAACAACTATTGTACATCAACGCCATGACAATTGCACAAAAAATCCCGCCAAAGTCAGTCATATTGTAACATGACGTCAGAATACTAGTCTGAAACGGACTCGCATGAGCGAGGCTTTGGCCCACAGTCCATCCATTTCAGACTTGGACACTCAATTAAAATTTTTTGAACAGTTTTTAGCGCCCCCAAGTTGCAATAAGAATGAATTAAACGACAAAAAAGCCGACTTATGTGTGTGTGTTTGACTTTTCTTTTTTATAATTTTTTTTATAATATTTTTAAATAAATGTATATGTATATTAAATTTAAAAATTTGTAGTATTATATTTTATTTTTTTAATATAATATAATAAATAGTTAAATCTATAGAAAAACCATAATAATTTCACAAAAGTCACTTTCTTAGG